>LBFM01000779.1:0-29332 GCA_000988765.1 Achipteria coleoptrata | reverse complement strand
TCATTGAGATAAATGTTTTAAGAATCCTTTGATTTTCAAGGATATAATTACTGTTTTAAAAAAGTCTAATTAATTTTGTTAAGCAATGAGTGAAATGAATTGAAATAATATTTATTGGATTTACTAATGTCTTAATACTCTATGATTTAAAAATTCAAATAATGGTTACTTAGATTCTAATCTTAATATTTAATGCATTCAATCCTTTGACTATAATTAGTGAATGTTTTGGGACTGACATAACTTAGAGTTCATGAATACATTTTGTGTTTCACTAATAGTCTCTAATTTCGATTTTAATCAATTTTGGATTCTAAAGACTGCGATGAAAGAAAGGACTGGCATTTAAGGAGACTGACATTTAATGCAACAGATTTCGACCTACACTTTATTTTCTGAATTTTGATTTTCCTCTCTTAGTTTAATATCAATCATCGAACTCTAATTTAATAATTTATCAAAAAATTCAATCATTTATTTTTTCCACTGAAAACACAAAATTCTGTAGACTTTATAGTTTAGAGATATTTTTTGGTCAATGACTGATCAAAATCTAAGTATTCCATGAGTTTTGATATTTTTTCTCTTAACTTTGCAATACTTGTCAATGAAATGATAAATAAGTTAATCTTGAATTTTATTTTCAATATTTAATTTTTTTATAGTCAATCCATTAGCTCGTTATCAAAGTTTAAGTAAAAAAATTGACACTAAACTAAATGTGGAATAATTTCTAAAACATATTTCAAAACTTTTTCTTTGATTTTGATGGAAATAAATGTTTTAAAATGTTATAAAAGTAATCTCAAAATTCAAATGCTTTTAATGCGAAATAATTCGTGAATTCATTGAAATTATTTTCTTTCTATTTTAATATATAATAAATCTTTTAAACGTTATTAAAATTTTGTGGACAATAAAGTAATAAATCAATAAAAAAAGATGAAATTCTTGTCAACAATCAAGTATTGGGTCAAAAACCAATTTGTTGTTCCAAACGACTGGCAGTAAATTTGTTGTAATATACCGTATATTATATATACCTATGATTTATGTTTTGAATGTGAATCGGAATACTTATGAGGGAATTATATCCGACATATTCTAACATTAATTCTATCGAATAGTTTTTGAAACTTTTCATTTGCTATCAATTATATTACAGAAAAAGGTCTCAGAATTTGTTCGATAAAAACAAATATCAGTAATAATAGGTCTACTAATTGGCATCAATGGCATCAAATTCAACAAAAATACTGTTTCTGTTAAACATAGTTTGCAATTAAATCTCACAAATTATATACAAGAAGTGTATTATAGCTGAAGGCATTGGGAATATCTGTTTGTCATTTTCAGCAATAATATTACTTTTTTGGCGATTCAGGCAATGGATGGATAATTTGTTATATTATTGGCTCACAAAACGATAATACAAACACTATTTCTAATGTAATATCTTTTTATTTCTATTTTTAATCGTTTTTATTTGCTCTAAAAGAAAATCTTTTGATATTAATCTCAAACTTATTTCTGAAAATTCTTTTATAATTGAAAAAAAAACTAAAATAAAAGTTTGTTCTCATAAATCATTAATAAAAGTCATATATATTTAATACATTTTTACTTTTGTATGTTTTAGAGAATAGACATAAATCTCAGAGATTAGCAAAATATGTGTTTTTGTGAGTTTTTCTTTTCATTTTTTTAAAGTCATTGGAAATCAAATATTTATTCGTCTTTAAAGTAAAATAACGATTAAAATCTCGATTTTTACGAAACCCGACACAAAATGATAACTCTTCGGATGGATTCAAATGTCATAGACTTATGTCAAAAGAGTTTCCAATGGATTTTCACCAAAATATAAATACATTTATATAATCATAAAAATGTATTTAATATATTCTGAGAAATAATTTCTTATAAATAAATTGATTGCAAATCAGAGTTAGAAATCAAAAATCGATTAAATTTTATTCGGATATTTGAAAAGAGATATCGTTTGGGGTCTGAAACGCAACTAAATGTGGACCGGAGGCTATTTTTAGCAATATTTTTATTTTTCTCAATCATTTGTGTGTTCATAACATTTAAAAATTTTCGTTTTGTAAGACTACTCACAATCACTTCGTCTGTATTTAGAGTCCGCGCCCAACACTACTACTCAACGATAAGATGAAGAAAAGCGAAGAAATTCAAAGACTTATCGCTCAACTTTTGTTAGTTCTTTGAGAACCCACCATAAGAGAGAAAATATCACACCTGACAGTGAATTCAACACAACCATTCTGTCAATGGACTGAGCATTGGTTGAGAGCACCTGAGCTGTTAAGAACTTATTTGTTCAGTAGGTCTGAGACCACAAGCATCGAAAACAAGAGGTAAGAGAACAGTGATTTGTTTAGAGATAAAAATTCATATCCAGAGCTCACAATTTGGTGAACACTTTTATATCTCAAATCAATAACTTTATTGACACAAAAGAGTTTCAATAAAACCAATGGTGACATACCTTACAATAGGAACAGTTATGATCGAAGTAAAGCTCTTTGTTGTCATACTTCTTGTGGTTGTTTTTGTTGGAACCACAGCACGAATTAAACATTATCTCTGATTATTATTCTTCGATCAAATCTCTTGTATTACAAGTCTTACACCAAACAAATGTTTGTCAGTCAGACACACATTCAAACTGATGTGAGTCGAGTGGACTCACAGTGTGTTCACTGACCACTGATTTGTACACTTGAATAGTGATATAACATATGAATTGGTTAACAAAATTATCGGTGAACTACAGGTAGAGGCGCCTAAACGACTCTGGCCTTGGAGTCGGCACTCACTTCGAGTAATAATCAATTCAAGAGAAAGGAAAGCAATGAATCGCTTAAAGTCTATACTCTTTCTGACAGTCAATAGTTTAGAAGTGAATTCGATGTAATTCTAGAAAACCTAAGCCTTTGGTTAAAAAGCCAATCGGTGTACACCAAAAGGTATTTCCCGTCAAAATAATTCACTCTATTCTCTGTTCTCTAACATCCAATCTATTATCTCCTGCAGTGTCTGAAAAATAGTCGAACACAAAAACTCTGTCAGAAGTCCTGTTTCTCTCCCTCTTTCTGTTTAGCACATCATTGAATCTCTCAAATATTTAAGGAATAAAAATAAAGTTTTTTAAATAATGCAAAAAAAACCGTTTCTATCAAACGATTAGAAGACGTGAGTAAAACAAATACTTTTATGTTCTCTAATTTTTTCAGTATTTGAATGACAGACAGTCTATCAAATGATAAAAAAATCAAAAGAAAAAAGTGTTTTCGGCACAAAAAACACGATATTTTAGTTCACTTAATAATAATGTAATTCTTTGAGTCGCACACCATATCAGTCACAAAGTGGTTGTCAAATGTGTTCAGTCATTTCGCTTGAGATTATATTTACACAGAATATAAACACATTTAATATCAACGAATCATAAAATAAGAACAAAATTGAATTTCGCTAAAAAATTCAAATACTCAGCTCAGCATAAAAGAAGACCACAACTGTTGCGCTAATTAAGAGTTGTTTGCGATGAAAGAATCACTGGTTTTATCGATAGTTTATTCGAAGAAAAAAGTTCTTATCCGACAAAAACACAGAAATTGAACATTAATTTAGTTAAAGACTAAACTTTTTATTTATTTTTGTTCGCACTTATAGTTTGCATCAAAATTACTCTCTTTTTTAGCAAATATTATAAACCGATGACTGACTGACTGTCGGATTATGAGTTTGGGTTTATTTTTCAACCGAACAACTAATCAAAGAGAAAATATTCTCTGTATTCGAGTCCGAGATATTTAAGTAAAGAACTTTTTTATATGAGTTTGAGTTGAATTTGCGAGAAAGAGAGAAAACTGACTGACTGGAAGGCACTCCCACTTAAGGAGAACCTAAAACCGAGTACTGAACTAATAAAAGCGATGCCGGCGTTCAGCGATGTTTAGAGCTTTTGGTATTCGTTTTGGTGTTTCGAACCGGTCTTAACATACATGCGATGAAGAGATGCAAATCTAAACCGAAATATTGTTTTTCTATTTTCTCTCCACCAAAGGTTAAGATAGGTATGTGTTGTTCCACAAAACGTTAGCTAAATGTCTAAACCTATTGTAAAGTCGAGCATAGAATTACTCATTTGTCCGGTAATCGACTTATCATTCATCACACTTTCAACGCATTTCACTTTCAATTCAATATTTTTTCTTAATATAAATGTTATCACAATTTAATTTTTAGCACAAATTTTCGTTTAACGTAAATATCTCTTTACGAAAGGAATTCAAGACTTGTCCTTAACTTTCGTTTTTTACGATAAATTTTTTAGATATTTGTCTTAATTTTATATTAGAAAAGAAGAGCCCAAAAATATCAAAGCAATTAATTTATAATTAATAAAATTATAAAAAATGATTCTTCACTAATGAGTGAGTGCTCTAAAATATTAGACTAATTAGTATTTACTCAATAATTATAAAAATTACTCAAAAGAAATATTTAAATGATTTTTTGGTCTCATTTTTGTTCATCAAATTCTCAAACATAAGACAATGGTTTACATATAACTGTATTAAAGAGTGAGTGAAATATAATTATCAGAAAATTATTTAATAATTAAATAAATAAAAATGAATTTCAGGGACGAGTAAAACAGTCGTCCAAAATCTCCACTTAAGAAAAGTTAATAAGCAATGAATTAATGGATAAAAATGATTAAAGTATTGCATAAATAGGAATTAATGACATAATATTTTTTCAAAATCTGTTTATGAAACTTACGATTTTTATCTTTGATTGTTAATCAAAATAAAGTATTTATTTATTTATTATTTTGACATCAAATTCCCAAAATGTAATAATTTTGTGTAGACTTCGTTTTTTGAGAATATTTCGTTGAATTTTCACACATTAAGACTTTAATTACACTCTGAAAACATTACTTTTTCAGAAGAAAATGTTGAGATTTTAATCAATGTACTTTTTTTAAATCTAGAAAAAAGTAATTTTTCTGAAATTATATTTCAAAAGACGTTTTGAGTGTTACTTGAATTTAATGATTAGGAGATAAACATTTTTTGCGGAAAATTTATTTAAAATAATTTTATTTTAAAACAGTTTTTCTTTGATTATTATTTTGTGGACTCACTTATTCTTAGAGTGAATTAAATCCTTGAGCTAAAAGTGATGCATAAATATTATTTTTGCATTAATGAATCAAATTGTTTGGGGTTTTAGTTATTTTTAAACAATTAAATCATCACTAATATAGTCAATGATATGACTAATGTTTCCATTATATTCTCTAAAAAGAAACTTTAATTTATGAAACATTTAATGAATCAATTTTTTTGTATGAATATAATTATAGATAATTGTTATCGAATACAATAAGAAGGATAAATAAATCGATTATTTACTACTTTAAATGATAGCTATATTTTTAATCGATTTCATTCTTTTGTTTTTCAGCTCTTTTTCACGGAATTATTTATTATAAGTATTCTTAAAACTTTAAAACAGAGTAAAGTCAATAGAAAATTGTTTTTTTTTCATTGTATTGGCTTTGATTCAAGAATTTATTGCCTTTTCGTCTAAATGTCTACTCTTTCTTATCATTTAATAGGATTTCCACACAATATTTTGTGGCTCAGATCAAATCAACTGATTATTTACACGAATAAAACTCCTCTTCAAAAGATGAGAGCTTTTTTGGTGTTCAGAAGTTTTCTTTTCATAATATTTATTAAATATTGTATTGAATTAAATTTTGAATAACAAAGTAATTAATGCTTTTTCTCAAACCAACTGTTCCACTGATTAAAGCGATAAGAGTTGTGATGAAAAACTACTTCAAACAAAATTAATAACTTTATATATCAGTAGAAGAGAAATACCAATTCATTTGAAGGCTTACTATAACTAAAACATAAAAAATCTTTTATAATGAATTCGTTTTCCAAAGCGATGCCAATCAGGAAACGAAAGCAATGTTTGGATAACTTATTTTTCGCTAAAATTTGAATTTGAAATTTTAAAACATTCATTCAATTGAATTGATTGACCAAAATTTGAATTTTATATTTAAAGATTTTGAACTATATTTTGATTAATCTGTCAGAAATGAGTCCTTCGATTCATTCTAATTCTGGTTTGTTTTGAGAATAATATCCTTAAAAAAAGTTTACTCTAAATATACTTTTGATTCATAATTTTGAGTGAAATAAAGTTCAAAATATTTATTTTTGACTTCAATTCTCATTAGTATTCAATTAAGGAAATTTGTTATCTATTAAAAACATATGAAAATACCATTAATTTGATGAATGTTTAAAACTTTTTTCACTCCAAGAAAAATAGAATAAAAATAAGATTTTTGTTTAGACTTTTTTCATATAAATTAGCGCTAAATTATTTTGAGCTCAACTTTCCATTTGTGAACAATTTTGTAGACATCACTAAAAGCTATTTTAGAGGAAATGATAAGAATCGGAATATATGTGAAAATATGTCTGAAATCGAGTGAATGCCTTAAAAGTCTATTTTTATACTAAACTAAAGAACTAATCATTACTTTATGTCAAACAAAACACGAAAATAGTAGCGCTTTTGATATGAGTTGTCTCTTATTTATAACTGAAAACAAGATCTGATTCATAAGATATAAGGCAAGTGAATAAAATCAGTAAATATGTGGTACTGTTTTTGTAAGACAAGTCATTGAATGGGAATCTCATCTCTTAGTCTTTAATTTTCTAACAAATGCGGCGCTTAAACACTGGGAGACAATAAATTTTATTCATTCTATTAGTTAATGTATAAGAAAAATAAGTATAACCAAAGCTCATAGTAATAACAGTTCCCTAATATTAATAATTTTGTGCCGAAAGCGCTTCAATCATAGGAATGGTTGTTTAGGCCCACAATCAATACGAATGTCATTTCAGACCCTAACATATGATTGTATGAAAAATTTGGTTAGACTTCTGTTCACAAAAATAATTGATGCAAAACATGGAATGACTTACATTTGAAATCAAAACTTATAGTTTGAACTCAATTATTGGAATTACGAGTAATTTATTAGAAATTCGATATAATATAGAGTTATGTTATGTTTGCAATACTTAAGACTGAAGTTAATTACAATTCAAAGTTTAAATATTCCTAATTATGTCTAAAAGATAGTGTCGTGTAATTCAAGCCCTGTCTGAAAGCTCTTATTAATTGAGTTTCATTGGAAAAGTCTCTGACTCTTAATAAATGTCCAGTACTTAGAGAGACAGTCAATAATGAAAGGGAGAGTTGTCAGAGGAGTTTGTATTTGGTCTGATATATGATGTGTGACATCCAAAACAAATACCACTAATCAGACACTAGAGTATGGAGTCTAGAGTATAGATGACTTTTCTAATAGAGTTAATGATCCAAAAACTTTCAATGAAATCATTTCCTATCCTTTCAATACATGACTTTGTCGTCAATTTATTCTCATATATACTTCGCATACATTGATTGAGAGCCTAAAAGCGTGTGTTTATGAAACTCTGATCGCATTAACACCGAATGTATTAACCATTTATTTGTTCCGTTTTATTATTCATCATTTTTCATATAAAACTAGACATTAGTTTATAGGATGTCTTCCGTTTCAAAACACTAATGTTGTGAATCAAATTCAGGAGACAATTGTCCACAAATATGTGTACAACAAATGATGATTGAGTTGAGAATACATTAATGCACTCAAAAGGAAATGAATTGTTTTTATTCCCAATTCTTCGTTATTAATGAGATAACAGACTATTCTTATTCTAAATGAATGGAAACAAAAACAAAAATATTTGAATAATGTTTTTAAATTACATTTATATTTAACTCTAAGAACTCTTTAAAGGAATTTTTAATGCATTTAAAGTTGGGTTTAAAAAAGAGGTAAAACAAAATATTTGACGACTTCTTTAAATTAAAATATTCTCATAAAAAGTGACTTTCATTTAAATTTGCATTTTTTAGTTTAACATTAATGACAACTCATTTTTAGCAAAATTGTATAAATGATTTTTAAAATTTAAATTAATATAATCTAAATTCAAGGTCATTAAAGTTCATGAAAATAAATATTCATTAATGAATTATATTAATAATATAAACAACATTTTAATTAATTTAAGAAATTGATGTGAAAACTGCATATTCTATGCTCTCAAAGATGAACATCACTTAAAGTGATTGAAACGGTTGAGAAAACCAGTTATCATTGGATAAAATATGAAAAACTTTAGACATTTTAATTCTATCTGTTTTTTCAGTCATAAAATTAAACAAATGACTTCTTCAATGCTATCATATCTTTGACAGCACTCGATGTCAACGAAGACATCTCCGGATCTGTGACTGACAGATAAACTTTTATCATAATCTTTCATCAATTATCCATTGATTGAATTAATTTAAATTCAAAGATAACGACAAGAAAAAAGAGATTCAGTCATTTTTAATGTCTTTGAACTCTATCTCAAAGCGAAAAAACTAATTCAATGTAAATAAAAATCAACAAAATTTAAGACTTCATTCAAATCTCTTATTTGTCTGGAATTACATCCAATTCATTCAATTTCTCACATAAGTTATCTATGATTTAGGATTTCATTTCAATTGATGTCAAATCCTATTTTTCACGAATAACCCCCACTTTTATGCTAAATAATTATAAGGAATTCCTAATTCTTCTCTTTTCTCATTCAAATGTTTAATACTTTATTCACAAAAAAATAATTAACATTTATTTGAAAAATAAAAATATTGACAGAGAATTGAGAAAATTAGGGCCGAAATTCATTTGAACACAATTTAATCGATGAAAATTATTTGACCAAATATTTGGAAAATATTTTGTAGAGTTTACTCAAACCATATTAAGTATTGAATTTTTAAAAATTATTCCGATTTTCAAACCTTCAGGAAAAGAGGTCGAAATTACATAAAGAGATATATAATTAATTGTATTTTTTGCTTATTTTAAATAATTTGTTTTAAACCTTATTTACGAAATCAATATTTATTTAAATGATAGACTTATTCTTTAACTTCTGTTTAGATATTTATTTATGGTATGTATTCATAACTCATTTTACATAATAATCGATTGGTTTCTGTAAACGCATGAGTTGTCAGACAATTACCATCCAATTGAAGGCTAACCAATTGGTCACGAAATAGTGTACTGGTTTTTATTCCAGGAAATATTTTGAATGATTTGTTTATAATTCAAAATAATAAATTGTGTAAAGAATTAAATTGTATTTTCAATAATCAACAAAAAAAATCAGAGATTTATGTTTTAGTTTTGATTTATATCTTAAGACAAACAAAACAAAAATTTCAATTTATTGGATGTTTTTATTTAATTTTCTAAATTCAATGTATATTTACTTATATTTTTGGGGAATAACTTAACTATTAGTCAAATAAATACATTAAATTAGTTCATAAAAATAAGTTTTGACCTCAAAATTTAGATTTTCATTAAAGTAACGCTGAATTAAACTTTTTAAAGGAATGAATTACTAATAAATAACTTTTATTTGACACTAGAATTCATGTAAAAACTATTATGGATTTGGAAATTAAAAATTTTAATTAAAAAATATTTTTATTAACTTTTTCTAACATTTATTAAAATTTTCATTTATTTAATTAATATTCTCAACAGAATTAGCTTGCTCCTCTGCATTAATTAGTAGTTTGGGTCAATTGAAAATCAAAGGAATAAAAAACAAAATAAAAGTTGTTTTCAATAAAAAAGAATTAAAATTATAATTAACTTTTAATTTTAGTAAATATATGTCTGAATAAATAAAATCGGCCTAAATTTTAATCAAATCTTTGTTTTATTACCTTTTATTTTGTCGAATATCCCAACGATTTATATTTTCGGACTAAATGTTTGAAAATAACAATTTAATGGACAAAACTTTTTGAAGCGATAATTCAATTATAGAATTGTTTATTCGTCAGACAATTGTGTTGAACACAAATAGAGTGTAAGGAATATCCCGAACAAGAATTGTCTTTTAGTATTAAATGAATGAATTCATTGAAACACTTTGAGAGACGCTTATAGTCTGAAAGTGACTTTCAGTGAAAAGTGAATCCCAAAGCGCAGCATCTCTTCAACGGATCGATAGTCAGAGTATAAAAAAACTAAGTTATGAAATGCCTAGTTTAGTTTAGTTTGATCTTTATTCGGATCAATTCTCAAGTCTTTTATGTTTGGCACACAAAATATTAATAATATAAAAATCCTTTTCTTTATTTGTGACCAAAAGTCGGTCGCAGACAACGAAAATCGATTTTAGATAAAATTAAATTTCAGATTAAATTTATTGAGGCTTACGATCAATGAATCTCTGAAAAAGTCACCAAAAAATCCTTTTCTCTACAAAACTCAATAAATATAATCCTGTTTTAGGAAACCATTAAACAGATGAAACTTCTCTGAGAAGTTTTAGCTCTTATATAAAGTGTAGTGAATTGATTGGTTGGACTCAATTGCATTGATTTTATCGATTTATACAATTTTAGCTCAAGATTTAGGAAATCGTTAATCAGAGGACAAAATATAAAATATTTAATTTCAATACTTTTATTCACAAAGAGTTGAGTTTTTTTCTCAAAATTTGTTTTTCTTAAGAATTAATTAAAAAGTAATTTATGGTAATTGAGATAAAATTCATTATAATTTAAATAAAACTAATGTATTGACTTAATTAACGTTTAAACTGAGATTTCTATTAATAATATAAGCATTAAAAGCAATTAATAACGAAATAAAACTAAAAGTGAATTAAATGAAGAGTTTTATCTTTTAAATGGTTAGCAATTTTGGAGATCAGATGATTCTATTGATTAATTTTTTCCTCTAAAAATGAACTTTTTATTACTTACAAAGTTTTAAATGATTAAGAATTCAATTAATTAAAATTTGTTGTTATTCTTCTTTAACTAAAATTTATTCATTGAATTCAACGCCAATTATCGTCTGTTTATCACTTATTCCATAAAAAATAAACCAAGAAATGGGAACTTTGACACTAAAGCTAATCCATATTAGATATACAGTTGTTGACCACAATCGCTATGAGTGCCAAAATGAAAAAAAGGAACTTGATAATGATGTGATGATTAGGCGTGAAATTTGACAGATTGTTTAATTATACTAGGTGCAATTACCTGACGCTTACTCGATTAGATGATTCAATTAATTGACTAGATAACTTTATTAACCATTCATTCCATGAAAACATTTAATATAATTTCAAATTAAAACAAAAAAAGAAAAGCAAAATCTGAACGAAGAAAAGAAATATAGTTTTAATAATTTGAAAGTTTTAAAACTCAAGAATTATATTCGAAAACTATAATTGAGTTCTAAAATATTGAAATCATATAAAAAACATTTGAGTCTAAAATTGATAAAAAGTTATGTAAATAATTAATTCCATTAATAATTGTATTTAAAATTAAATATTTTATGAAAAATAAGTGGAGAGTAATAAAATGCTGTACAAAATTAATGACAATTAAATGGACGGTTAAGCGGCAGTCTTTTCGTCGGTAACAGAGGCCACGTTATAACGATAGGGTCGTCCGTTTGAGTCATATTCTCGCGTACTGTTCTCTTTATTTGCATGATAAAAGGCCAGACCAAAGAAGGCACAGCTGCCAAACAGTAATATTGCTCCAAAACATAACAAAAATGGACCTAAAAGTTGATTGAATAGTTGAATATTTAATTTAATGTTTGCGACAGAAGTCTAAATAAATGACTGAATAATTGATTGATGACTAACCGACTAAACGCGGAACACTTGCGCCGATATATCTGTTGTAGTTTTCCTAAAAATAGGAAATTAGTAATAATTTCTATTAAAAGTAGTGAAACGTATTGAGTAATGACTCACATCATAGTTCGGTGGAGTTATTTCTGTGTAAGCGATTCCAGTGATAACAGCGCCGGCGATCATAAATATGAGGCCTATGTTTAACAACAAATTTATGAGAATTTGTTGAAACTATTAAAACAGATTTTATACCTAAAATGCCGACTCCGGCCGAACACCAACCAACTGATGCTATATTTCCCACTCGAGAATAATAACCCATAATTCAGATCAAAAGCAATACTGATTTTCACAAATTATAAGTAGTTTTTAAAAGAAACAAAAGAGAAAACAAATTGTATTTAAAATAAATGGACGGATATCTCAACCAACACCCAAAAGCATCGCACAAAACGTTTTAATTGTTATCACAAATAACTTAAATATAATATAAAAGTCTAAAAGTTCTTAACAACAAAAAGTTAGTGCTTTTAATCAACCAAATACTCTGTGCGATAGTGTTGTTATGTGTGAGCAATACATAAGACTTCCGATTATTGTTAAATCAAATTCAGTATTAAATCAACAAAATATTTGCCGATAATTTCTATGGAATTCAAAATAATATTTCAAATCTTTATTGAAATCAATTGGAAAAACACTTGAGAGCAGAGGGAAAGACTAAATACATACAAATAGACTTCGATTCTAAAATTGAGTTTTGATTTTTATTTGAGTTTTGACTTAAAATTTTTAATTTAATTTACAATTAATTCATTTGTTTTAATTGCGAATTATTATTAATAATATTATTTTGTAAACTATTTATAATTCAAATAATAATAACAGTTTTTGACAGTAATTAGAATTTTTGTTAATAACATAATTATAATTAATTTTTAATAGTTTTAAACAATTTTTCTTTTGATTTTTGACAATAAAAACAAGTAATAAAGACAATCAATAGTTAGTCATTTAAATTCTTAAGGCTTTTGATTGAACTGAAAAACAGTTCATTTCATTCGATCCGATAAACGATAATAAAAAAGCGACAAAATATATATCACTTTGAAGTTCACGACTAAAATCCTAAAAACAGTTCTTTTAAGTCAATTGAATTTTAAAACAAAACAATATTTTGTTTTATAATTTATTATTGATTTGTGCTCTGAGTCTGAGGACACGGATTCTCATTAAAAATTATGATCAATGATAACGAAGGAAACACTTCTCTTAAGAGCACAGAATCACAGTTTACTCTTCACTATAATTAATATTTTAAAAATTCAAAAATATATAACACTTTTTGGGAATAAATAATCCAATAATTTGTTCATTAACTCAAAAAAGAGAGACAATAAAAATGAATTTAAATGATAAATATTTGAAGAAATATATAATAAATATAACAACAAATTAATAAAATCCGAGTCAACAATAATCAATCGAAATAATAATTATAATAATAATAATAGTGTTGTGTTTTGTCTTATTTTACTCAATGATTGCATAGCTTTTCAAATAAATCGATTGATTGTTTGGGGAAAATAATAATCAAGAAATAAATATATCAAAACTTTTCGGTCACTTTCTGAGCACCAGTTCTTTGATATAAACTTTAGAGTAAAGTAAATATCGCTAATATTTTTAAAACGATATTTGCGACCAAATTATTAATTAATTTATCGCTAAACTAAATATTAATGTAAAGTCACTAAATTTAAGGCCTATTCACTCGTCGACTAGAATTGTGTCTGAATTTTAAGCACAAATTAAAATCTCATTTTATGACTAAAAACAATTGAGTGATCGCTAATCACTACCAGAGTTTCTCGAATTCAATTCCATCAAAGCCTTTGTCTCTCATTTGCCAATACTTTTCTCCAAATCTATAGCTCTCTTCGCTGTTATTTTTCATGTCTTTTCTGTAAACAAATAAATATAAAATTTTAAAAATTAAAAATATTTCAATGAATACCTAAACCAAAGTGGGTTTGGATCTGATTGTCCGCTCTGTTCGCGCTGTTTTCGGCGTTCCCTCTGTTGTTGTTCTAAATGTAATTTAATGGCCTCTGCGTTCGAAATGTTTCCCTCTTCGAGTAACCTCTGGTCGGGTCTAAATCTTGTGTCCGTCGGCGGCAACTCTTTCCTTAACTCCGGAGTTAATTCGTTGAGTTCTATAGCGAAACGACTAAAACCATAGTATTTTTCATATCCTTCGGGCATAGCTCCAGGTCTCCAAATACATTTGGCATTCGGAGCGTTACCACAATGAAGGGATTCATTCCATTTACCAAATAATCTTTCGATTATATCTCCCTTTGAATTAAGTAATACTCCATTGACTTCATGTTTCTTATTAGACCAATAGCTGGCCTTTTCGAACGTCAATTTACAGGTCAACTCTCCATCAGTTATTGTAAGCTCTCCATAAGCATCGACCCAACGCTGACCTTTAAAGAGGTTATGTACACAAGTGGTCACTTTGTTATATCTATAGTGAGCGTCAAAAGCGGGTAATAGCAGGTGAACCGTTCCAAAGGGTATTATTTCCATTGATTTTCCCCAAAATTTGGTTTTAATTCTCATATCTGAACAAAAAGAGAGTAAAATTAGCAAAAATAATAATTAGTTAATCTTGTTAATAGTGAATAGTTACCTTGCCAGAAGACAAAGTTGTCAGACTGAGCATAACAGGCAGAGATGGGCGGGTGATGACTCACTTGTTCTGATATAAATCTAAAGCCCTTATCCTCACGAATACATTCATAAGTTTCGCACAATAAAGGGTTGAAAGGTTTATGTCCGGCCCTATAATGGGCCGAACTATAAGAAGAGACGGCAAACGCTGCGATATAAAGCATTCGCTGGCGATTGTCCTCAATATTAGCCGCTTTGTCCAGAAGTTCGCTGTACTCGAGTTCTTCACAGAGACGTTGTAAGACATTTAGGGGTTCATTGATAGTCACTGGCATTGAGATCTTCGATAAGTCCTTTCCTATGTTTTTACACAAAAGACTCCAAAGACTGACATCACCTGAAAATATACACAAATTAATAAAATATAATAAAAATAATCGAAATGCGGACCAGAGTCGGGCTGTTGTGCCGGCAGTTGAGAGCGTCTTCCAGTGGTATTGGCGACCAGAGACACATTTTCTAATGACTTTTTGGACGTTCGATACTCAGTTCCGTCATCACTGAGATCTGTAACAACACTTTCTTCGTCTTCATCTTCAGTGGACGTCGTATCGGCCGACAGATTCTCTTCGGCGTCAAAATACTCGGATATGCTTAAGACGGAAGTACTGTCTCTGGAAACTGATTGGGCTAATGGTTCGTGAATTACGGTCTGTTCATCGATATCGTCTTCAGTAATACTTGTCGCTCGAGTTATCTTTAATCCTTCGGAAGATATCACGGGAGAGACTAAACTGATATTCGATGTCTCGTGAATTTGTTTTAGTTTTTCTCTCAATTCTTTGTTTTGTTTGAGCGCTAAAACAGGAGATATTTGTTTAAAGTAAATAAAATGATTAAACGACACATACTATCGGACAGCGTTTGTTTGAGAGAGTAAACCAAATCAAAGTCATCGTTACATTCCTTTATTCGAAGTTTTTTCGAGTTTTCGCTTTGAAGCGAACGGAAAAGGGATCGGAAACTGCTATTCACTACAATTTAAATTCAAATCTCAATTAAAAAAGATATCAATTATTTATTTAAAGAATGAGAAAAACCTTCGTTCGATAAATTAACGAAATCGATGACAGCTTTAGTCGGCTTAAGTCCGTTCAAATCGTCACAATTTGTATTGAAGTCAGTTTCCGCTTCATTACAAGACTGAGTCATCCAACTATCAGTAGAACTGCTCACCTGTAGTGAGGGCTCGTTTAGGGCCGGATGTGATGAACTCAAGTGATGTCCAATCGGTAGAGGCTTTAAATTATTTAAGTTTTTATCGATGAGAACATCGTTGTTGTTGTGAACCATATTATCACTCTTTTTATTATTCGTTGAATTGTTTTGTTTTTTACGCCTCAAAAGGAAACGACGTCTTTGTTTCTTAAGACTAACTGTCTCTGAATCGGGCAAAACGTTTGATTTGGACTCGATTTGCATTTCAATAAGTTTTAATAGAGAGCTAAGTTTGACGAGTTTGAGCTGTAAGTCATTTAATTCATTGGAACAACTGTTCAACGGTTCGACATTAGAGTCCAAAATCCAGGCCACGACTTTCGAATTGATGTCATGACTGGGTGTCGACTGTGCGCTGCCAACTATTGCTGATCGGATTGGTGTCGAAACGGCATTAATTCGGTTCCCAAAAGCGATTTCGTGCTGACGAAAGAGTCGGTGGTGTCTCAAAATGGACACCCATTTTGAAAACATTAATCGATTCTTAACTTTTAAGTGATAAATGAATTCTTCTGCGTCGATGTCTATCCGTTTTGAGCTCTTTTTAGTTGAAATAACAGACAGACCGACGTCTACCGACCCGTGAATCTTGCCTTTCATCATATCGTTTGGACTCTTAGAATACGAGAGAATTCCGTTCTCTAAATGGAAGTACCGTTTGTGCCAACCTTTAAGCGGCCATTTCCTCCTCTTAAGCATATATCCATCATATTTTAGTGGCTTTTCCTCACATCTCTGTCCATCTTTGAGTCCCTCTAATATTTCCCATTCATTTGAACTCTTATTTGTGATCCGTTTGTGTATCGAATGAATAGACTTTTCAGACTCAGAATAGTCGTGTCGACCACTCCTGGACTCAACTGGAGAACCATTTGGTCCGGTTATTATAGGAAGGGATAACTTTGTCTTTCTATCGTTTTCTAGTGAATGATTGCTAACACTCTGTTCCTATCATTGATTCAAAATAATAAATAATATGTTTTCCAATCAAAACATCAAAACACTTACGGAATCCGAAGTTTGTAGGGATTGTACTTCAGTGGACAGTTGTGACGGCAGTTCAGTTACAATAGAATTACAGCCATTGAGTGTCTGAGCGGTCTGTGGGACAGCCGTCGATGACATCATCCACTTATGGCTTAGTTTTTGACGCGTTTTTATGTTTTATTTATTGAAATTAATTTCTAATATTTCCACTCATTTGGTATTCATATCTAACGGAAACCTAATCTTATCTATCAATTCAAATATTAATACAAAAATCAAATAATAACTGAAATAAAGAGAAAATTGACATTTAATTAATCGGTAATAAAATGCAAACTAAGGGCTAAAAGTGGTCTCACTTTGACTTTCAATTTTCACTCCTTTTTGAATAAATAATGAAAATAACAAAAAAATCAATTATTTGTTTAACGTATTGAAAGAGCCGTAGATTTGTGTTATTATTATCAATAGTTTTGGTGACAAATCATATGTAAAAATCGATTTACAAAAACAATAATTTTGTGATTATATTAAAAATAAGTGTCATTTTTGAGCATAACTTTCACATTAAAAATAAGATTTTTTTCATACATTAAATTAGAAAATATTTTAATTTAAAACAAAAATGTGATTATTATTTACACAATTAATCGATTAATGAAATAAAATTTATTATTAAATAATTTATTAATTTTAAAGGTTTACAAAACATCAATAATAATGAATCAAATGTTGATATAATAAATGAGAGATTTTTAATGAATGAATGAATGAGAAGAGTCTCTGATTTAAAAACTCTTTGCGAGCACTGAATGCGTAAATAATGTTGAGTTCACCAAAAATTTAATAATAATCTCAATCTCTAATACAGAGACAGATGTAATGCAATTATTGCACAATAAGTGTACGATAAGTGTTGCGCCGATACTATTGCAGTATTGCATTCACTATTGCACCGATACATCGAAAAGGCTCACCACATATATAGATAGAGACATATTGTTATGGATTTTTATTATGGGAATACATACACACACATACACCTTAGTTGAGTGCTGTTTCCAAACTGTTTAGTATTTTATTCTGTGCGGAATCACTACATTTGTATTTGCTCTGTCTTTGAAACCCATTTTGCACACACTCTCACTCTTCTGTCTCACTCTTTACCGAAATATATTTTCATTATTAATGTCCTTCTCTTCCATGCAATTCATTATAGCATTCATTATAGCAGTTATTATATTATTATATTTCGATATATTTATTGAAAATCCAATAACAATACAAACAAAACTATTTTTTGGCACAAAATGTTATGAAAATAGTGATAAAAATGACATGAATTGGAGTCAATTGATTTGCTCAGAACTTTCTGCTAATCACTAGTTTAGCTGCTTTTAAAAAAAATTTGTGTCTGAAATAAATTTCATAATTAAAGCCTTGAGTCAAATACAATTTAAGCAAAAGTTTATTTAAGTTAATTAGTCTTTTAAAATATTGTTCTAAATATAGGCTTAAAGTGGTTTTTGTTAACTAGTTTTTAGTTAATTAATAAAAATAGCTTTCATTAAAATTCGACATTCCTTTCACAAATTATATCATGTGTTTTGACTTATTTATAGAAGTTATGCTAAATACAAAAAAGTGAAAGTTACAAATAACTTAACTAGATAGATCGTAATCTTATAAATTCCTTTAAACACATCTGATAAAATTGACAAGTTAACATCAGAAATAAACCAAGAACAACTTGTCATTTGAAATTATTGATGTGATTAAAATGTTTCTGTTCCTATCAATTCTCATAAACAATAGCTTTAAATATATAGAATCAGTTGATGTATGACTTAATTAAAATATTATTTATAACTATTTATAAGAGATTCAACAGATAATAGATTTAAAACAAATGATTAAACAAATATAGTATGATTGATGATTGATGATAATAACCTAATGACCCAGGGTTGACTCCTCTATTTAGCTCTATCTCTATTTGTTGAATTCATTGAAATATAAAAACTATTTATTAAATCTGAAATAATAGAACCGATTCTCAAATCGATTCTTTCGTATAAAAACAACTTTTGTTTGTTTTGTTGTTGAGTTCAACGCTTCCAAAATAAAGATCATAACTTTTGTGTTTTGTAGGAATCAAAACTATATTATAAATTCAAATCACATAGAAATACAAATTGTTTATTGATTTTTAGCGTCGCATACAATCTGTTATGTAATACATGTGGTCATTAAAAATGAAAAGTTTTGAATAAATTTTTCTATTTATAGTTTTATGGAAAAAATATTTAGATTTCTTAATTAAACATTGACTCAAGAAATAAGATCATAATCTAAGAAATTTCAAATTTATAGTTTGTTTTATTCCTTAAAATTTAAGATAAATATTCTGTGATTATATTCATTAAATAAATGTATACAGGAATGTATGTATGTTTGAGGTAAACATACTTTCAACTATTGATTTTCTGGTTTTAAACAAATCATTTTCTATAAATATAAAGTAATCTAATATTTTAATGAAAAATGTTATTCAAAATAATATTCTTAGAAAATTTTTTATTCGATAATCAAATACAATGACTCAATGAAATAAAAATTGAGATATTATTTATAAAACCTATTATAGATTGTTTGGTATTTAAAGATTCTTTCTAGATAATTTATGATCAAGATTAGTTTGAATTAGAAGTCATTAATGATTAATTCAGATGACGTTAAATGAAATGTAATATATTTTGAACACTTTTTTCATAGATGTGATAAAATAAATCAATAAATTTGAGTTCAAATTGTTTTGAAGTGAATATTAAAAGAGTTGTGAAGTCATTAAATGAATCATTAAAAGCGATGATTCACCTGAGAGTTGAGTTTTATTCAAGTTTTTATTGTTATTATAATTATTACATTAATTTATATGCAAATGATATGCATCTCAACTATAGTCACACTAAAGGCACGAATTGATTATTCTTCTTCATATTCTTCTTCGGTGTGATTAACCGTGTCTTTAGTCAACTCTTCTTCATCTTCTATAACACCAACAGAATTATTAGAAGAGAAGCACAGCACAGAACAACCACAACAAAAGAGTCCTAGAAAAATGACAGCCAGACCACTACCAATGATCATAACGAGCACAAGCCATAAATCTCTTTCTTTTTGGTCAAAAGCCACGGCTACTAGTATTCCAACGCCAGTGGCCGACAAAATAATACCAAATATAATAGCCAAACCACTCGAGCAAAAGCATGCCTTAGATCTCCTCATTTTGTAACTCTTTTATCGATAGAATCGAAACTCAAATTTCTTTTATAAAAGAAAATGTTATCATAAATAGTGACTAAAAAAGTAAAATAGTATTCATTACAAGAGAACTGTCACTCAATATTTCTTTGTCAGAATCTGTGAGACTGTCAGCTCTTTTCGTGTTCTTTCAATTCATTTAACAATCATTTCATAAAAATCGAGAGAAATGTTTTTTTTTCAATTTGTCCGAAACAGTTACTACGCGACCATTTCTTAATCAAAACATCAAAAACAAATGCAATTTAATAAAACGATTGAAAACATATGTCGACTCTTAATCTCAACGAATGAAAACAATTTATAAGATTAATTATCATGTACATTTATTCAGCTTATACTCCATTAATTGACTTGTTGTGATATATTTTCCTATTGTTCTTGATCAATAATTAAATATTTATTGTTATCTCAGTTGATTTGAGCGAATCATAAAGAAAATAAAATGTCAAAAACAGTTACTATTGACTCAAATGGTGAAAACAGAATAATTCGTAGCCTTTTTCAAAATTAAGATTATTTTTAGTAACTATTTTTAGTAATGAATTTATTATTTACAAGAATTATATATCATGTTAAGATAACTTATGAAATATAGCCCTGATAACAAGAATATATGCAAGGAATTGATATTTTAAGTATTCGACGAGAACTGCAATAGAAATGATTTCACTTAATTAAGTCCCAAACTATAGTGACTCTTCAAAAATGTTAATATAATTTCGTTAAAATATCAATACTTACACAGCTTTTCACTTAATTAATACTATACTGCAATACATTTGCAAAATATATAATAATACTTACATTTATGAAACACTTGGCTTTCATTCGCAGAATTTTCAACAAATAAATTGCTTCACTTTTTTCAAATTAAATTAAAAGGTTAAAAGATGTCTAAACCGTAAAAGTATTCGCTTTGAAAAATATCCCGAAAGAGACACACAATAAATAAATTTATTTGAAAATATTATGAAAATTATTTATGAAAATTAAATTTTAAGAATATATACAAGAAAATCGATTTAATCAAAAGATTCCATAAGAATGTTATGAAACGAAATCAAATGACTGGATGACATTTGAATAAATTGAACAGTAATGTAATTTTAGCATATTTTTACTGCATTTTTGCATAAAATTTCTTTAGTATATAATTATTTTCAAATATATTATTCAAATTTGTTTATTCCGTCAAAAGTTTTCAATTTTAGAAACCAAATAAATAATTACTAAAAAAGTAGTCGTAATACTAATTAGTTTTGTAATACAGTAAACCTTCTCAGATATGTGTTCGCCTGTTATGAACAGCTCCTTTGAAATAATAGAATAAGAATACTTTGGAGGATTCCCTATACCTGTAATGGTAAAAACAGTCTAAGTTATGTCTTCCCCATTATTGAACAATTCTCTCTTATGAACACTTTTTGCGATACTTTCAGTACTTTTCCTCTCTATGTTATGTATAGTTAGGTATAACTTGAAGAAAAACTGAAAATTTCATTAAATAACATATATTTACAAAATCTGCGATACTTTTATAGATAAACGTTTAAAAATAAGACATAAAATTAATATTAATCGCATTGAAATAATAAAATGCTAAACATTTTGAATCAAATCTACGCTAAAAGATATAAATTGCATAAAAATCAATTAAAACAATTAAAAATCACTAATCATTTCTTTTGAATAACATTTAAATAAATATTTAAACATTAATATAGCTTTTTATGTAAATTCCAAGTAATGTACTCTGAGTTATGTACACTTTTTTCGTGCATCTGCCCAAACATAACTGGGAAAGTTTACTGTAACAATAATTTGAAATACTTATTTGAACAAGATTCATTCTATTTTAACACAAATACTCAAATTGAGTTTATCTAAAATTTTTAAATTTTCTATTCTAAAAATATTTATAGTTTTACAAAATATTTACTTAAATAATCAGAAATAAGTTAAGACAATGTCTCTATTTTTCAATGAAATGGCATAAATCTGTGTACTGTTTAATGACAACAAAAGTAAACCAGTTCAATTATTGACTTCCTTTAAGAGAAACTTCCTGTGTTATCATTCAAAATGTCTTTTACGATCTCTCATTTAGTTTCGTCTAATTATAGTATAAAAACTCTTCCAATACTTTATCATAAATTTCAATGAGAGTGACAGTCAGTCAGTGTTTTTTAAATGCATTGTTTATTCATAATTGCTGTCATATTCGTGACATTTTCAGTAATCCAATGTTTGTCTTATGAAATCTGATTAAATAAATCTTGAATAAGCAAAGCTATACATCAATTATTCTTTTATTCGAGTACATTATTTAAATTTACACTACTGTATTTATAAAACTATAGCATGATAAGTTTTATTTTATTTAATCAAATTCTAAATACCAATTGTTTTACATTCCAATGAAAATGGTATTTAAATTGTGATTTTAATGAATCTTCAAAGTTATTCACAAATGAACTGATATTTTAATAAAAAGAGTGCTAACATTTCAAAATATGGTGATGTAATGAACTGAACCGCTCTATTGAATCAATTAATTTAAATAAATTAAATCCAATAAAAATAATTTAATTACTAAATAATATTTAAATTTTATAATTATTCTCATTTATATTTAATTATTGAAATAATTATTTGATGCTTGAATTGATTGCTTGAATATATTATGAAAAAAATATTTAATTATATTTTTGTGAATTTTATTTTTTTACATTTGAAAAGTATCACAAAAGACTGCATCAGTTCTTTACAGAAGAAAATAAAGGCTTAAATGGCACAGAATTCATATGAAACAGAGGAGAGAGTGAAGAAAAAATAGTGGAAAATATATCATTAAATGCACTCAAATGACAAAACCTTATGTCAAACACATTATTGTATCCGAATTATTATATTCTGAGCAATTTTTCCCTTAGAAATCGATTGAAGTCATTAAATGATATACTCTTTTTGTTTATATAGAATTCATTAGATGGTAAACGATATGTCTGTCCGGTCAATGATCTAAAAATATTCAGACATTTATAGATATATTATTTTTTGTGACTTTTTTCGCTAATGGTTTTAATATGTTTTGATTGCGTAATAGTGATGTTCCCCAGTAATGCTCTTTTGGTCCTTTCCCGCAATGATAAAACCACTTCCATTTTTGACTCTTATCGTCATAATACCAGTAGATATTTCCGGTGAGTGCAGCCAAAGTCATTAGAAGTACTGTCGTTAACATCGATAGCCATAAAAAGTTACGAATCATTGGTGAGTATGGGTTAGGAATGACCCAAATCGGTATCAAAAGGAAAGGCGTTATTGTGACTAATCAAACATACGATTAAATTTTCAATTAATTCATATAATTTAAAGTTTTTTTTTCTTCAAAACAATTCATTATTTAGTAATTGAACCAAAATTACAGTATTTTTCTAAAACAATATTCTAAAGAATTTCATGACTTTTCGTGAATTCTAATGATTATTGTCTCTCAAAAAACAATCGTTAATTAGAAATAAAAATTCAATTAAATAGCGATTAAGTGTTGACTGAAATTAATCTAAAGATAAATAAAAAATTGTGTTAAATAAAATTAAAAGAAACAAGGTCATTAGATGAAAGTTTCAAACAAAAAGTATACCAATTCTATTGATAATAGTTTAGAATTTGCCAAGGTTATTCGCAAAAAGATATAAAACATTATTGGTGTTATCATTTTAATATAAAAAGAGGAAATTTTTCAGGACAAATTGTGTTTAAATGGTATTTGTATATGGTAACTTACATTATGTGTATTTATCATTATTTTAAATATACTTTTTATGGTAGAATTCTCCCAAAAAGAGTATAAATTAGGAAAACTAAAAGGAACTGAAATATTTGTTTTATTAATTGAGTGTTTAAAAATATTATAATGTTCAAGCTGCAATTGTCTGCTTGTTTGAATAGCTATTGTTTTACATTAATTAAAATGAAAATTCTGTTAAAAATTTGAAGGATTTGTCGAATATTTTATTTTAAATATTGAATTCTTTTGAAACAAAAGATTGTTTTTATCGATGAGAGTGAAAACAAACCTAAAATGAGACCGAATATGATTGTTATCAAAGAAACCGTTTCACATAAGCGTTGAGATTTATATCGTTGGAGTTCCTGTTCTGCCGAAAGCGTCACCAAATTCACAGACCGTTTATAATTAGAACTGAAAATAGTAGAGAATAATAGTATTTATTACACGACATATAATAACAATAGTTATCAGTCATACAAACTATTCATAATTATTTCATTTGAAAACCGAAACTCTTGTTTCGTGAGACTCATTAAAAAATATTAGATTTCCTTCAAGTAATACAACAAATGTTTGATCAATGAAAAGGTCTAATTTGAAGGGCAATACTTTGTAATCCTTTAAATTTTGAAGTCAAATGTTATGTTTATTACTCAATGATTTTGTTTTATTTTTCTTATTATTGTAAAAATTATAAAAATTAATATCAATTTCCCGATTATATAATGAATGTTAATATCCTTTCAATTGTTTTTTGAGAATTGAACGCATAATTTGTTCCGAAACTCATTACTAATTCTTAATACGAAGAGTTTTATAATTTTCAATTAAAAAACCAATAATTTATATAACTTAATAAACTTTGACTTTTTATTAAAACGTATCCTTTTCCGCAAAATTGAGTTTAGTTTTGAAATCATGTGTTTAACTGAGGATTAAAACCAATATTTTTTTTGACCGCAATTATTATTAATTAAAAACCTTTCAAAACTGTTTGGCGTTAGTTTTCGACTGCAAAAACAAATTTCATTATCAGACACACATTTTCCTTAAAACAAAAATCAGTATAGAAAATCAAAGTGATATGACCTGGTTAAGTTTGGAGAGAGAGAGAGAGAGAGAGAGAGAGAGAGAGAGAGAGAGAGATTCAAAGTTAAGTTTATATTTAATTTAATGAACGCCAACACGTGATTAAAAAGAGTGTGCGAACAATACTGTTTATGGGGGCTTAAATCAGTTTAGATTTGAACTAGGTCAGTTTGTTCAATCGATAATTGTATCACATCATCTGTTTCTTAATCAAATATAATCTGTCAGATTTTTGTTTATTATTTTATTGTTATTAACAAAATTTGTTGAATCCTTCAAATGATAGACAAAAGTGTTGTTTATTTGATTGAGTGATAATTCAAATAAACTGAAACAAAAATCAGAGGAAATAAATCGAGAAATTAGTTTTTCCTCTAAATTTTATTGCAATCTTTTTCTAATATTTTAGTTAAATCTTGAAAATTCAACTGAAAATTATCAGATACTATGTGAGTTGGAACAAGGTTATTCCAAAGAATTGACTTTAGAATTATTTAACTTTTTTTGAATATCTCTCGAATTTGTTACTTACCTCTTTTGTGGGAATTCATAAATTGTCTGTTCATTTGAAATATACTGATTCATATTGAGTTCATTAATTAATTTTCGAGAGAAAAAATATATTAATTCATAAGTGATTCGATATCTTCAATGAATAGTTGAAAAACTCGTAAAACTTGAGAGAAAAAACTGTTGAACTGATGTTTATATAAAAAAAACTAAAATGAGTTTTTGAACTATTTTTCTTTTTTGAAGACAAATTGTGATGACTTTTGCAACTATTGATAGTTTGCTTCTAAATTAGGAATAAGTTTATAGAACTGTAATTTACTTTATATCGAAAATTGTTTTTTAGATCAATTCAATAGAAATAACAAAATTTAAGTTCATTTAACTTAAATATTTAAAATCAACACTTTATATATTATAAATCAATTTTGAATTAATTCAGTTGAGTTTAGTTCAGTTCAGAGATTTAATTTACTTTTTTAGAAATGAAATTTTCCAGAACTCAATTAAATTTATTTTATTTATAGTTTAGTTGATTAAACATGGCCATATTCTCAATGTTGAAAGTATTAATGGTTTTCTGCCATTTTCCTAATTAATTGAAGGATTCTTTAAGTAATGAACTAGTTTATTTTGAATTTTGTGAACTCTATCGATCAAATAATTGAGTAATCATTTGAAAGATTCCTTTCTATAATATTCTGTGATTTGAATTATAAGGAAAAGTAAATATTTTTCTGACGGCAAATGATTGTGTGCTCTCTTTTATTTGAAGCAATACTATTGAAAAGTTTAGTTTAGTTTATTAACACTTATTATCAAATTTGAGTTTTGATAGTTTGAGGAAATAATAACTATAATTTTGATGTGAAAATTAATTCAATGATAGTCTCTATAAAATTGTTAATTTCATGAAAAATTGATCGAAAATCCTATTAAAATGTGAATTAATTCCTTTCACCAAAAGTCCTAATTTCATGTCTTTTTACCTTAAATTTGATTTTGATTTCAGCATAAAAATCGAATTTTTAACAAAACATGAAATAATAAAATTGAAATTAAATGTTATGATAAGCAAAAACATTTTGATACCAGAATAGTATAGATTTTATCGTATTCTCACGAATTAATTTTAGAGTTGGCTTTGAATGCAAAACTCTTTTTGATTCAATGATTAAACTTTTTATTTATTTATTTTTGTTGAATAGAAAATATATTTAAAATTAAAAACACTTGACTTCAAACCAATTACTTAAAGAAATACTATTTTGTTGTTTTTGTTGATATTCCTGATTAGATTTCGGTGATATTTCCAAGTTATAAATGATCTCATTTTAAAATTTTATATTTATTTCATAATATTTTAATTGAATAACTTTAGAATATTTAAAAATATATTCGGGTTAAAAATCATGAAAGTATTGCTCAAAACTAATAAATTATTTTTTTAAATATTTAATTTTTACTCAATTCTTCCATATTTTTCTGATATTGAAATTATGCCACACTTTAGGAATTCCATAAAAGAAATTTAAGCCTTACCTTAAATTTTGTGTAGTCTTTATTTGGTCAGAATTGACAGCTTTTTGCTGTGAATTTATTACTGTTTTGTTATCGCAATTATTATTTGATTTTATGTCACAATTTTTAGTCCTTTTGCCGCAATCGCTATCATTAATGTGATTGTCGTCATTCGGGTAATCAATTTTGGGAATTGTTTGACCGCCACATCGATTGGCAGACAATTTAGTGATTTTATTATCAGAATTTGAGACTTCAATCGCTTTGTGAGGATTCGCCTGAGAAACAGATTTCAGACACTTTTGTTTACTTGACTTTAATCCAGAGTTGATCTTTGGATCACTGCAGTGGTGAGACTCTACTCTTTCGTTCATTAAATTGATTACTCTTTTATTGTAAATAACATTATTCTTGATTTGATGGGAACGATAAGTATCGTAATCTTCTGCACAGTCTTCTTGGATGTCAGTCATCGGATATTTAAACGATAATTTATTGTCTCTTTTTTGGACACAATTAGAGGACTTTTGTTTAAAATTTTTGACATTAGAATTATGAGAGATATAAGAAAAATGTTTTCCTCGTTCAGCCATTCTCTCATTGAGTGTATTGGAAGCAAAACTGAGATGTCTTACTCCCAATACCCAATTCGATGCAACACTAGTTGTGCTTTGATTTGGCCCACAATTCAAACCAGTAGTACTTCGAGTATTGAATATTGACGGAGAAGTAACTGAATGAGGCATTGATTCAACTAATGGCGTTCCTCCTCCTCCCTGATCTGGAATTCCAGAACTGATGTCTCTCTCTTCTAATTGAATCTCTTCGTCATCAAAATCATCGAATAGAGATTCAGTGCCAGACATTGCGATAAGAGATTAGATAAGGATTAGATTCAAATAATATGGCACTAAATTATCAATACTTTGATTGTTCGCTACTTTTCTCAGATATTCTACTTTTCAAATCTTAACTAAACTCATGTATTACCGGTTCTATGCTTATCATAAATTTCTTTTAAGCACTTCTCGTGTTTTTAGTCCTGCATCACATGGATTGGTGTCCTTCTCTCGACTCGAGTGAACACATCTTTTATGGTAACCCATGAAAGACAAAAATAGTTTATCGAATAGAAAAGTATTTTTTATGAGTAAACCGGATGCGACCCAACTGTTCCTTTTTGGGCTTTTTTAAAGAAAAACATTAATTAATAGAAAACAAAGAAAAATATTATGTATTTTAAATGAGTGAAAGACAAGTATCTAAAGTGTGCCACAACTTTACAACTCTTAAAGCCATTGCATAATCAAATCGGTATTTGTTTGCAGGCATTTAATTATTACCTGTAATACAATTTTCTCGAGAAAAATACTTTTCATAAATTAAATGATTTTTATTATCATTTTTTAGTTTTTGCTATAAAAACAGTGAATTGCAATAAATTGAAACTTAAATTTTTGAATGAAAAATAATAATAAGAAAGCACTTCCAGAGCACTTGAACTCTACTTAATCGATAACCACTTCTATATTTGACATTTGTTTCGATAAGTTTTAGTTTAATTCATATAAAACTTTCATTAGTTTATAGTTTATTTTAATTAAATAACTGTTTATTTGTATTCCAGACTTTGATTATATAATGAGTGAAGCCTTTGAGCGAAATATTTAAATATTAGTTATTAGTCTAAAAATAAAGCCTAAAATATGTGTTTTGTTGACTATAAAGAGAAATAAAAGAAAAAAACTTCATTGGATTTAATATAGTCTTATATTGAGAAGTGTGTTGACCCCAACATTCGCCAGATTTTGATTATAAACAATTTTTCTTCTCTTTCATCTCTTCAAATGGGTCACACATTTTAACAACACTTTAATATTTTACTGTAATTCGTGTTTTCCTCAGACAAGAGATGAACATTCATTAGATTTTTGTGAACTTTTGTCTCTTATCTAATGATTTCGTTAATCGTATGAATAATTAGAATGAGTTTCGCAAAACTGACCAAAAATTTTCTCTTTTTTCCCACAATTGTGTTAAACTTGTATTAAAGGCTTTTCTTATTATTTGAACCAAAGACTAGAAAACAGTTCATACAATAGACTATCATTTTGTAGACTATTATATCCATTGATAAATATATTCTTCACTTACATAACTGGATGTTCACCACTTCAGAGCTTAGCCTCACATTAGAGGTCAACAAACTTTCACTGAAAACTGAGATTAAACATTGAAATAATTGTTTTATTTTTAAAATTTA
>LBFM01000758.1:0-13383 GCA_000988765.1 Achipteria coleoptrata | reverse complement strand
CTTTCCATTCTATTAAAACACGAAGACATTCACGTCGCTGACGGAGCCCTCAGATGTTTTGCATCTTTAGCTGATCGGTTCACACGTCGAGGCATAGATCCGGCCCCACTCGCAGCACACGGTCTCATCGATAATTTATTGATACGTTTGTCATCAATAGTTAATCCTAACTCTCATTTGTCGACAAGTATTTCAATGCCATCGCAAACCATTCTTACTTCAACTCCTGACGCTAAAACTCCATCCTCTGTCTCAACAGTGATTAGTCTACTGTCCACTCTATGTCGCGGTTCCCCATCTATTACTCATAACCTATTGCGCTCTTCATTGAGTGAAGCCATTGAGTGTTCACTTCAAGGTTTGATATATTTTTCATTTAACATCAAAATGTTGTCAATTATTTAATTTGTTCTTCAGGTGACGAACGGTGTGTTTTGGATACCATGCGTTTAGTGGATCTTCTATTAGTACTTCTGTTCGAAGGTCGTCGAGCACTTCCCAAATCTGTGATCACCTCATCGTTAGGTCCCTCCCGTTTGCCATCGTTTCGACGTTTAGATCGTTTAGACTCTGCGGGCGAACGAATTCATAGACAGCTAATTGACTGCATTCGTTCCAAAGACACGGATGCGCTCATCGATGCCATCGATTCCGGTGGAGTCGAAGTCAATTTTATGGATGACGTGGGGCAGACTCTCCTAAACTGGGCGTCAGCTTTTGGTACTCAGGAAATGGTAGAATTCTTGTGTGATAGAGGGGCTGATGTCAATCGGGGCCAAAGAAGTTCATCCCTACACTACGCCGCCTGCTTTGGCCGTCCAAACGTTGTCAAAGTTCTTCTCAGACACGGCGCTAACCCTGACCTCAGAGATGAGGACGGAAAGACACCTTTGGATAAGGCGAGAGAGCGCAGTGATGAGGGGCACAGAGAAGTCGCTGCTATTCTTCAAACTCCTGGCGAATGGATAACTAACACAACAGTCTCTCAAAGTGAGTCATCCGTCAAAACTAGTGAACCCAAATCGATAGAAGACGCGGAAGAGATTAGTCCAGAACTGTATGGCGACGCAGAGATGTCTCCATTATATTTGCGTCGTTTGCTTCCAGTCTTTTGCAATACCTTTCAAAACACAATGATTCGAACGGTTCGCAAATCATCTTTGAATCTGATCCGCAAAATGACTCATTACATACAATCCAATCAAATGGTTATTCTCAATGACTCAGTTCCTCATTTGCCGATTCAATTGGTGGAAGTGATCGCTAATGTATTGGACACCGAAGAAGATGATGATTGTTATCTCATTGTCTTACAAATGATCTCTGATTTAATGACCAAAGGATCCCAAATATTCTTAGAACACTTCGCCCGACTCGGAGTCATGAATAAAGTTCAGGCATTGGCCGGACAGACGGGTCAGTCATCCACTGATGACGAGATTATTGGCGATAAGAAAGATGGCGAAGAAGATGATCAGTCTAATGAAGAGGCTAAAGAATTAGTTCCGGGACGGCCCTACCATTGGCGCGATTGGAGTTGTGTTCGCGGCCGCGATTGTCTTTACTTGTGGTCAGACTCTGCAGCACTCGAATTGTCTAACGGTTCAAACGGTTGGTTCAGATTTATTTTGGACGGAAAACTCGCGACAATGTATTCGTCGGGTTCTCCTGAGGGGGGAACTGATTCTAATGAAAATAGGGGCGAATTTTTAGAAAAGCTTCAGAGAGCCAGAGCTCAGGTCAAACCTGGAATGATTTCTCAAAGTTTCCTGAGCACCAGTGGACCCACACGTCTAACTGTTGGCAATTGGTCTCTACAGTGCAGACGTGATGGAGAGGTCACTATTAATAACTCAGACGGCGCTCAACAGTCAACTATTCTCAAAGAAGATTTGGCCGGTTTTGTATTTGAGTCAAATCGTGGCACTAAACACTCCTTTACTGCCGAAACATCTTTAGGGCCAGAGTTTTCTTCCGGTTGGATGAGTCGTAGAGGCAAACGCTTGCGCTCTAAATTGGAAGCCCTTAAAGCAAAAGTCAGAACTCAGGCCAAAGAGATATATGAGACCTATTTCAAGACAGCACAGGCAACCCCTCGCTCTACTGTAGCCAAATTGGCTAATATTGTCGCACAGATTGAGAGGATTTCCGATCGACAGAACTCAAGAAAGAATTATTGCAATGATTGGAAACTAAATTTGGAGACCGCTCTCAAAGAATTGACTTCTCTTTTAAAGGATGAAAAATGTGTGTCCGCTTATGAAATACATTCTTCCGGTTTAGTGCAGGCATTGCTCCGATTATTAGCCAAAAATCAGCGCAAATTCTCTTTTTCTAATCTCTACTCATCTGACAAACTATTGAACGAAAGACTATTTATTTTTAAGAATATTATTGGCGTCGAGTCTATCGCCACCGCACTCGTTAGGTAAGCACAGCTTTAATATAACTTTATAAAAATAAATTGCATTTTCATTACTCAAAAATGTAATAAAACTCTATTTTAGAATTAAAATAAATTTCATATTTTATCTCTTATTAGACTTTTATTATCGTATAATTCATTTAGTTTTTAATATCTTCCTTAGAATTAGATTTTATTTGTTTTAAATTTATTTATTAATAATTATTTTGTTATATTCGAGGAAATATATTAATATTGAGTGATAATCAGTGATAATCAGTGATAATCGAGCAAATTTATCCCAAACATCAAATGTTTATCTAATATTTATGACAATTTATTTTATTAGAAAACTGGTATCAGTTTTGGAATCAATCGAAAAACTTCCGGTATATCTCTATGATTCTCCCGGTTCTGGTTATGGACTTCAGATTTTGACCCGAAGACTCAGATTCCGATTGGAGAGAGCATCGGGTGAATCCACTTTAATTGATCGTTCGGGTCGTTGTCTCAAAACAGAACCGTTGACAACAGTTTCTCAGTTAGAAAAGTATTTGATTAAAATGGTTGCCAAACAATGGTTTGTATTCACTAAATATTTAGATAACATTTTTTTAATTATCCATTATTTGTGTTAAGGTATGACTTCGAGAGATCTTCTTTCGCTTTCGTTAAAAAACTAAGGCTTTCGAACTCCAGAATGCGATTCACTTATGAGAGAGACTTTGACACCAATGGAGTTATTTATTGGATCGGCACTAATGGCGGTACTACTAATGAATGGGTTAATCCGGCACATGTGGGTCTTGTTGTGGTAACGTCTTCTGAAGGCAAGAACCTGCCCTATGGAAGACTAGAAGACATTTTAAATCGCGATTCTTCTGCTCTTAACTGTCATACAAACGATGATAAGAAGGCCTGGTTTGCCATCGATTTGGGTATTCATCCATTTTGTATGCAATAAAACTTTATTGAATTGATTATTGGAATGATTAGGTTTGTGGTTAATTCCTACCTGTTATACGTTAAGACACGCCAGAGGTTACGGTCGTTCAGCTCTTCGAAACTGGTTGTTTCAGGTCTCTAAAGACGGTATCACTTGGAGTACTCTTTACACTCATAACGATGACTGTGCTCTAAACGAACCCGGATCTACTGCTTCTTGGAATCTACCCGTTAATAGTGAGGAAAAACAAGGTTTGTATTCTATATGACCTCTGGTTGTGCGCCCAATATATTTATTATATAAACAAAAAGGTTGGCGTCATATTCGTGTCCAACAGACAGGAAAGAACGCATCGGCACAGACTCACTATTTATCTCTTTCTGGGTTTGAGATCTACGGCACTGTTACCGGAGTGTGCGATGATTTGGGAAGAGCTGCAAAAGAAGCGGAGGCTAATCTCAGACGTCTGCGCCGACAAGTAAGACAACAACTGAGACATATGGTTGTCGCCGCCAGAGTTACCAGAGGTCCAGATTGGAAGTGGAGAGACCAGGATGGCGCTCCAGTTGGTGAAGGTAACTATCAATTGATGTCTTTCCCTTTATTGTTAAATTCTTAATACAAATCTAAGGCATAATAACCGGTGAACTCCATAATGGATGGATTGATGTGCAGTGGGATCACGGGGGCAGTAATTCATATAGAATGGGAGCAGAGGGCAAGTATGACCTAAAACTAGCGCCAAACTATGACCCCGATATGATCAGAACGAGCACAATCACAACCGGCACAACACAACAACTTTCTCCAACCGCCTCAATAGCCGTTACAAATACCACCGACAGTGCAATCGCAAAGGGATCCGTTTCCACTCCTAATACTATGTTTCCGGGTATTTATTATTTGATTTTTTGTTAATTAATTTCATTATATATTAGAATAAATTTGAATAAAATATTTTGTTTGTAATAAAAGGTCGAAAATCGAGTTCGACATCGAGTCTATTAGAGCCGTCGTCATCGAGCAGTCGTATAACAGTAGCTTGCACAGAACAGGCCGCCAGTGCTGACTCACTCGTTGCCCGCAAAGCAATGATCGCCGGAAGTCTTACGAGATCTTCAGGAGATTCATCTCTCTGTGACCGTCAAAGTAATGAGAATGTCGTAGCCGTCGGTTTGTCCCCCACTCAAGAAGAGACAGAAGAACTGCTCGCAGAAAACGAAAGACCAGGTATTAAATTATTAACTGTTGACTTTGAACCTTAATTCTATTTTAGTATCTAACTGTCCATTAGGTACTCCCACTCCTGCACTGAACGACGAAATTCAACGCCGAAGTTCTTCGAGTTCTACCATCAAAAACAGCGATCACTCATCAAATATGATTCGTTCTAATAATAACACAAATAATATGTCTGTTTCTGTTCCCAATTTATCGCTCAACACAATCAACGTTAACGACTCAACCGTCGGATTACTCGACGCGTTCACATCTGCCGCTCGTCGGAGGACTCACTCAAACCAACAAAACTCAACGAACGCCACAAATAATGCAAACGCAGGAAATTCATTGCTATCTCGCGGTTCTAATAACGTCTGCAGTTTAGTCCGATTAGCCTTAAGTTCAAATTTTCCGGGAAATTTACCCGGTATTACATCTTTCACTTAAACCATTTGAAGTTTTGATTTTAATTTTGTTTTATTCAAAGAAATTTTAGCCGATCTGTTGGAAGAGATGTCAATAAATTCTGATTCGCCGAACACTGCGGCCAATAATCTATTACAGGGTTTGCTTTGATTTTCTCATTTAATTCAATTTTTAATGCTTTCGATTCAATCCATTTCTCATCCAAAAGGAGGTCTTCTGAGTGCAGCTCAAAGTTATCCAAGTCTTTCGAGTAACACATCGAACACAACCCTAACTTCGAGTCAATCGATAACCAATTCTGTGAACGCCTCCAATACAACCGGTGCTAATAATTTGGCCAATACTTCTCAATCACAGGCCTTAAATCATAATCAGGGGCTGACTATGTCTTTAACTTCCACGACATCATCCGAATCAGAACCAGACTTTTTAGAGAACTGTCAATCGGCAACACTTTTAGCAGATCTCGAAGACGAAGAGGAACTGCCAGAACCTGAAGATGAGAACGAAGACGACGAGAATGAAGACGACGACGACTATGAATCAGAAATGATGGACGAAGACTCCTATGAGATGAGGAATGGCAAACGCAGAAATTGGGACGACGAGTATGTCCTCAAACGCCAATTTTCTGATTTGATCCCAGCATTCGATCCGAGACCCGGAAGGACTAACGTGAACCAAACCACTGATCTGGAGATAACATTACCGACAGCTCAGGAATTAATCACTAAAGTAACTGAATTTAACACAGTTTTAGTAAATCATTTAAATTTATTATATTTTTTATTTCTAATAAAAGGTGGAAAAGTCTGTTCCACCGCCGCGTCTATTTATGACTCTTCGCGGACCTAATCTTTCGAGTACTGGTGAGCTTGAGATGGATTTATTGAATCCGGAGTGGACTCTCTTCTCTGCCGTTCAATATCTGATTCAAAACAGCGATTTGAGTACAAAACAAGAAAAGACACGAAGAGTTTGGGAACCGACTTATGTTATTGTCTACAGAGAAGCCAAATCCAATGACGACATCAGCACTGCCTACACCACTCAAATGTCTAAAATAAGAACCGTCTCCTCTTCCAACTCCAAAGTAAGTCATATTTTTCTGAATTTTTGAAATAAAAATTTTAAACTAAATTTTAAATCTATTGAAAAATTATAGGAAACACTGATAACAACTCCGGTTTATAAAAGACGTCGAGTATTGTCGACATCAGTAGATGTAACGAATGGCGCGACTGTCGATGAAGTGTTACAATTGCTTCGAATTCTTTATTTATTGTCAAATGAATCTAAAATAGAGCCCATCTCTCTCTCACAGTTGTCATCAAATGACACACAATTTTTAGTAAATACTGAAGAATTCATTAGCAAAAAGATAACCAATAAATTGCAGCAACAAATTCACGACCCATTAGTCTTAGTGTCAAATTGTCAGCCGGAATGGTGTCAATATCTGACACATATGTGTCCGATGCTCTTCCCATTTGAAATCAGACAAACATTCTTTTCTTCGACAGCTTTTGGAACGTCCCGTTCTATTGTTTGGCTACAGAATCAAAGAGATACCACTTTAGAGAGAGTTAGAGGACCGTCCCCTCGAAGAGACGATCCGCACGACTTTCGTGTGGGCAGATTGAAACACGAGAGGGTGAAAGTGCCGCGCGGGGAAAGACTACTTGAGTGGGGCATTCAAGTGATGAACGTTCACGCGGACAGGAAGTCCATACTTGAAGTCGAATTCGTTGATGAAGAAGGAACTGGTTTAGGACCTACTCTTGAATTTTATGCTCTGATCGCTGCAGAACTTCAAAGACGTGATCTCGGAATCTGGTTGTGTGACGACGAACTCATGACAGCCGCTAATGAGACCCCAGTAGACAAAGGGGAAGGAATCAAACCCCCCGGTTATTACATTAGCTCCAGTTATGGCTTATTTCCGGCTCCACTTCCAAGCAATTCAGTACAAATGGACAGAGCGGTCAAGTTATTCCACTTTTTAGGCATTTTTATTGGAAAAGCACTTCAGGACAACCGTTTGGTTGATTTGCCGCTCTCTCAGCCGTTCCTAAAACTAATATCTCGCGCCGGCTCTCAAATTAAGTTGAATTCAAACAACACTTTCCTAATAACTGGTAATAATTATATAATTTTTGTAATGGATTTGAATTAATTGAGTTTTTGTTTTGATTTTTAGACAATACCTTAGAAGAAGACGAACCGATAAATACGTCGATTAGTCCGATATCTGACGACGATTTGATACTATTAGAGCGCGAAGAGTTGGGCAGAGAAGCGAAACTCAAACGAGAAAAACATAAAATTAAGTCCAATTCATGGATTCACGGAATACTTGATATGAAAGATCTGAATCTCGTTAATCCAATTCAGGTTTAATTCATTCTATTATTTATTTTTCTCTAAATTAACTCAATTTCTGTTTAATTAATAATCAAATTAAGGCCCGATTTTTACAACAATTGAATGAATTGGTTCAACAAAAACAACAAATCCTGTCCGACACTCGTCTCAAATGGGAGGATCGCAATAATCAGATCAGAAATCTCTGCATTCCTTTAGCACAGGCACAGCTACCCGTCCGACTCGACGACTTGGGTCTGACATTCCAATACTGTCCCCCTTCGCGTGTTTTTGGATACTCTTCTGTAGACTTAAAACCAAACGGAGAACTCGAAGACGTGACTATTGATAACTTTGAAGAATATGTAGAGCTTTTGATGGATTTCATACTTCACACGGGAATCAAAAAACAAATGGACGCCTTTAAGGGTTGGTTTCACTCTGACCTCTCTTTGATTTTTTAAAACTATTTTATCATTAATTCTGAATTAAAGATGGATTGAATCGAGTCTTCCCGATATCGAAGTTAAGTTCATTTACTCCCGAAGAGGTGAGACTTATGCTGTGCGGCGAACAGACTCCTAATTGGAAGCGAGAAGACATTATAAAATTCACTGAACCTAAGCTCGGATACACCAGAGAGAGGTTTCAATAAATTTTATCAATTATTTTTAAAAAGTGTTTAAAATTAAATGACTTTATTATGATTTCAGTCCCGGTTTTCTTCGATTCGTTAATGTTTTGGTCGCAATGAAAGGCGACGAAAGGAAATCATTTTTACAGTTCGCGACGGGCTGTTCGTCTCTACCGCCGGGAGGTTTGGCTAATCTTCACCCGAGGCTTACAATTGTTCGCAAAGTGGACGCCAGGTTTGACTCGTTTTTAGATTAATTAACGATTTATTTTCCATTTTTTATTTATTTTAGTGAACACTCGTATCCATCGGTGAATACTTGCGCTCATTATCTAAAACTTCCCGATTATCCGAACGAAGAGATTATGAGAGAAAGGCTTTTGGCGGCGACTAAAGAGAAAGGCTTTCATCTAAACTAAAACAATAGTTATATTTGTCTGATATTAAAACATTAATATTAATATATTTTAAATGTTAGTCTATTTTGAAGAATAAGTTTTAAATATTGAAAAGAAAATTATATTCGAACTCAAGTGTGATATGACTTAAAAGATGTTTATTCAATCAAATGATCAGTTTTTCAATTTGTGATTAATTTCCTCAGTTTTTAATTTGTTTCACTCATTCTTTTTAATTAGAATTCATTCTATTTTCAAATCTATCGATCGATTAAATTGAAAGTGCCTTCAATTGAAAGATAATTTGAGTCAAAAAAGCAATTGCTTTGCAAAACATTTTTATCGGACGACAGACTTCTAATGAATAGATAATTGAAGAGAAGTAGTCTTTTATTTAATTTTCACATCAATTTAATCATTATTTGCTGTCATTCTCTGTATTTTAAATAAAATTAAAAAATAGTTTTGATTTTAAAACGATTTAATTTTATTCAATGAATAAAAAATGCTTTCATTTAATATTTTGTTTTCGATTAAATTTTTACATAAAAACATTTAAAAATAATTTAAAAGTTACTAAAATTGAATAAAACTATAGATATTTAAGGACTGAATATAATTCTTTTAAATCTTTTTCGTACATTTTGGGTACTCTTAGGGACCGGCGATTCGATTGCGATGTCAATAGAATTAGTGATAGTTTGTGGCGAAGACTCTTCGAATTCAATGCTATCATTTGGGACACAAAAGCTGTCAAATTCGTAGTCTTCTAATTCTGAATCATTCGGTTCCTGAGAAAAGACATTAATATTTGGGTCGTAATTGTATTGAAGTTTATATTTGTCTGAATTTCCGATTATATGGTCTTTGACTGAACGCATATAAACTTCTTGCATGTCATCAGTTCTTCTGCTGTCAATACCGCCAATCAATTGGCCGATCGGTTGAGTGTCCATTAGAATAGTGTCGTCGATAATAGTCTGTGAAGACTCTGAAGACTCCACTAATTCTTTTTGTGTGTTTTCGATGTCATCCGAAAGCGATTCCTTTGAATCCATGACTACTTCGGACTCAAAATTAATGAATTTTGAAATTAAACTAAAGTTAAACAAAACAAATGTCAAAATTCATAAACAAATTTATTGATAAAAATATACCATTTCTTAGATTTGATGTCAATTTTATCTCTTTTCAGTGCTTTTCGTTTCTCAACAAATTCTGGAGTTTCGGGAATTGAGTCCAAACTCTCCAAAGAGTCCAAAGATTCGCTCAAATCTATAGTTTTGTAATTTTCTTCGAGTCTTTCATTATTTATATTCTCATCCAATTTGTCACTACATTCGAGTGGACCACAGATTTGATGGACTGAAGACTCATCGGTGAGTATATCGTTATTTGCGGTCCATTTCTTTAAAAAACTTTTATAGGTTTGAACTGAAAGTCTTCGGAAATGCTTTTTCTTTAATGCCTTTGAATTTCGATTCATTTTATTTAAAGACTAGTTTTACACACAAATTGAGATTCAAATTAATTATAACTAATTTTAATTTAATTTAAATAAATTTAATACTAATAGTGTTTTAATTGACATTTAACTCAAATATTGTTCAGTTAATGGTTTGACAAATGAATGAAAGTTTAAAAATATCGCCTAAAATACAGCTAATCTTCAGTTTCAGCAAATGATTCAAAAAAATGAATCAACAATTAATGAACAATTAATGATCTATCTAAAACATCCAATTAATTAAATTAGTTAATTCATTTTTTAATTCATATCTGAATTACTAAACAAGGTTTCATTTTTTTGAAACAATTATTATAAAGATTTACAGTAATTAGAAAAACGGAGTTTTATTGTATTTTCATATAAATGTCATTCAGAGTTAACGTTATATTAAAAACAAAATTTTGTGATTTCGTGTGAATTAATTTTATGCAAATGTATTACAATAGAGGTAATACAAAAATAAACTTGAACAGTAAGATTGAACAGTAATCTGTTCCAATGAATTGTTTGTTTTGAAAGATTATCCTCAAATCTAATCGATTATAATTTATTGAGCTTTAATTTTTCACAATAAGAAAGATCTCTTTAATTAATATCAACTTTTATGAAGTGTTTTATTTTATTATAATATTTTTGTTAATAAAATGAGAAAAATATTAAAATTATTTTATGGAAAATGTTTTCAAAGAGTTTTAACTATATTTTTATCCTTATTTTGTGGATATTTGGCATTAATTTTCTCCATAATCAGTATTATTAAGACTCGGAGCAAATTTTTTCAGGTCAAGCGAAGAGATGTTCCCCCGAACTGTTTGAATGATCCGTCGCTCGGAACGCATCGAATCATTCAATTGAATGTAAATCCATTTAAAGTTTGTTTTAACTATTTATGTATTTTCTAATTGTCCTCAAAATTATTAACAGAATATAAAACTTCATTTCATACAAAACGGCGATAAAAGTAAGCGATTAATGCTTTTCATTCACGGCTTCCCTGAGTTCTGGTATTCGTGGAGACATCAGATCAGAGAGTTCTCAAACGACTTCTTCGTTGTGGCCATTGATCTGAGAGGTTATGGAGATTCAGACAAACCAATTGGTGTTCACAACTATACGATCGACAAAATGGTTGACGACATTAAACAACTGTTGGAAGCGTTGGACAAAACAGAAGTAATACTTATCGGACACGATTGGGGCGGTTATGTTGTCTGGCATTTTGCTGCCAAATACAAGCAAATGGTCAACAAATTAGTTGTTCTCAATAGTCCGCACCCATTAATGTTCAAAAAGGTTATCAAAAAGAGTTGGAAACAGTTTTTTAGTTCTTTTTATATGTTTTTCTTCAATTTACCACTTCTTCCGGAACTGCTTTTTCTAAGCAATGACTTGAGATTATTAGAAGATTTGTTCGCTTCAGCTGATGGTCACCCCATCTGTTCAGACGAAGACATAGAAGCCTACAAATATGTCTTCTCTAAACACAATTCATTGACGGGTCCTCTAAATTATTACAGGGCTTTTGTAAGGAAATACCCTTTCCTTAAACCCAACAATTATCAGATAAAAGTTCCGTCGCTTATAATTTGGGGTAATTTTACTGAATTTATTCGAAAGAGTTTTAAATTTTGATTTAATTTTAATTTAAGGAAAGAGAGATCCGGCACTCGTCCCACAATTGGCCGAAGCCTTTCAATTCGTTGACAATCTTTGTGTGAAATACATTGAGAACTGTTCTCATTGGACACAAATGGATCAGCCATTGCTTGTAAATCAATATATTCGTCAATTTGTGTCCAATTAATTAATGCAAATATTTTGTTACCAAAAATATGTTTTATTTGTTTTTAAATTATTTTTATATTTTAATAATTGATTTCAATAATTATTGTATAAATTAAACTTTAATTGAGAAATAGATAATTAATTATTTCTATTCTATTGAACAGGTATTCCATTCCCAGTAGTGTTTAAAATATACAAATTAGATAATATCTATGGGTTTCCAAAGAGAATTCAAATTTGAAATGACCTTCGATTGAAGGAAAACACTTTAAATTACTTGAAGTACATTAAGTGTATCTCAGTTTCCATTTAAAGTATTTTTATTTTGGACTTTATTTCCTGATTTATATTTCAATTTATCACTAATTTATATATTAATTAAAAGATGAGTAAAGGAATAGTAGATCCCAAATACGTGTGTCTGGAGAAAGTGATCAGGCTCACTTTGTCATTCTTCTATGGAATAGTTGTCTCTTATTATCTGTTATTTAGTATTATTAGGAATAGAAGTAATTATTTTTACAAAAAGAATAGAGACATTCCTCCCGACTGTTTGAGCGATCCGTCCCTCGGAGTCGAACATAAGTTCGCAAAACTTAAAGTAAATATAATTTCAATCAATTCTATTGTTTTGTATTTTAAGGATTCATTTTTAGGAATTAAAATTGCATTACGTTTGTAGTGGAGATCCAAAAAAACAATTAATACTTTTCATTCACGGCTTCCCTGAGTTCTGGTATTCGTGGAGACATCAAATCAAAGAGTTCTCAAACGACTTCTTCGTTGTGGCCATTGATCTGAGAGGTTATGGAGATTCAGACAAACCAATTGGTATTCATAACTATTCGGTCGACAAAATGGTTGACGACATTAAACAACTGTTGGAAGCGTTGGAAAAAAGAGATATTATTCTTGTGGGTCACGACTGGGGCGGTGCTATTTCGTGGTCTTTTTCAGCCCGTTATCAAGAACTGGTTGAAAAATTGATTATTTTGAACGCTCCGCACCCTCTCATGTTTAGAGATGTCCGCAAAAAGAGTTTAAAACAATTTTTTATGTCTTGGTATATGTTGTTCTTCAGTCTACCCATTCTTCCTGAGTTTGCACTGAAGAGTAACGACTATTTTATATTTGATTTTTCATTTCGAAACGGTTCCGGAAGACCTCTCTTTTCAGGCGAACATTTAGAGGCCTATAAATATACTTTTCATAAAAATTCGTTTACTTATCCACTCAATTATTACAGGGCTGTAATCAGACAATACCCGAGTAAAGCCCTCTCCAGTTATCAGATAAAAATGCCAACTCTTGTAATTTGGGGCAAAAAAGATATTTATTTATCGTCACAATTAGCCGAACCTTTTAAATATGTGGACAATTTAAGAGTCAAATACATAGAAGACTGTTCGCATTGGATTCAATTGGATCAGCCCTTAATCGTTAATCAATACATAAGACAATTCTTGACTGAAATTTAATTTTTTTAAATTCTTTTTAATAAATTTTCCAAAAAAATTAATTTTATTACATTTGAACTGATTTTTTGTTGAATAAACATTTTTGTACTTAACTTTTCTTATTATTAACTAATATTTGTCTATCTTTATTAGTCTCCGAAAATGGGTCCCTCTCTCAAAGGGATTCCCTTTCCCTTCCCAATTCCTGAAGGGAAAATCAAGGGATTGGGAATCGTTC
>LBFM01000750.1:53104-70721 GCA_000988765.1 Achipteria coleoptrata | reverse complement strand
ATTTATTTTAATTAATTTTTCTTCATATGAATAGTATTCTGAAATTTAATTGTTTTGATGTATTTTCTGTCATTTTTCCTAATTTTGTTGATTAGAAAATACAATAATAAAGTGAATCCATTTGTTTTGATAATAACTATAGTCTATAGAATACATAAAATGAAAACGAAATAAATGAAAAAAGTGTTTGTACCTGCATTTCCGTTAATACCATTCATTGCCAGTTAATTATCAAATTTCGTTCAAAAATATCGTATGACTTCCCTTTTTCTCATATCATTTGAATCTTATTTGTTTTAATCCTTTTTTCAATTGTAAAGTAGAGATCAAATGATCGCATATCATATATAAAAATACTCTTTTGTATGACAAACAATGAAAACAATAATACTTCAGACGTATGTCTGACATCTTTTCTCATCATTTCATTTCAAAATTCAGTGTTTGAATAATTTAATGCAAAGAACTCAATGTTTTTAGATTCTTATAAAAACCTGATAATACTTTTTCTTGTTCTTAGAATAAGATTAGAAAGAATCGAATTCGTACTTTAAGTCTGAATCCTAAGCTTTTTTGCAAATCCTGAGCCGATTTCCTATAAAAAGATATGTTTCTAATTCGAAACGGAATAAAAATTGTAATTAAAAAGTAGGACTCAATGAGTGTCTCAAATGAGTAACTGAGAGACTAATTATTATCGTTGTGTTTCATGTGATTCTCGGAAAACCAAATATCGAACTGAAAGCCTAATATATATACTGTAAATGATTAATAGGAAGTGTCTTATATTCTTCATTTAGTAATAGCATCCAAAACGAGACATCGATTTGCTGTTAGTCTCTTCTGTTTTATTGATCCCATTTTACATATAAATGTTGTAAAATTTCTATTCTTTTCTAATGACATGCATTGGATATTCAAAGACATTAACACTTAACTATAATTTAGTGGTTGACAGCTCTTCTAAAACTCTCTTTTTTCTCACTGTTTTTCTCTCTAAACTATAGTTTATTTATTCAATTTTCAATCATTTTTCTTAAGTCAATAAATTCAAGTCTCTGTTTATTTTGTTTGACAAATGAATATACGACTCAAAGCGGAGTTAATTTTAAAATATTGATCAACAAATTTGGTATTACATAATCAAATTGAGTACTAATTAAGTATTTCTTTATTCTGTTCAACAGGAAGTGGGAAGTATTATCGGCAAAAAGGGAGACAACATAAAAAAATTTCGTGAAGAGGTTTGTATTGATTTTGAGGAGAAAAACTTAATTGAATACAACTTATAATTAAATGTTGTTATTGTGTATAACCAGAGCGGTGCCAAAATAAACATTTCCGACGGTTCTTGTCCAGAAAGGATAGTAACGGTGACCGGTTCTACAGAGGCTATACTAAAAGCATTTTCACTTATCGCTCGTAAATTCGAAGAAGTAATTGATTGACAACTCTTTGACAGAATTGTAATTTAATTCCATATTTTTGTCATTTCAATCATTAAAAGGATGTCCAGAACAGTAGTGGTCCCGGAGCGACAATAGGAAATAAACCTCAGGTCACCCTAAGACTGATAGTACCCGCGAGTCAGTGCGGATCCCTTATTGGCAAAGGAGGCGCCAAAATCAAAGAAATCAGAGAAGTATTGATCACAAATATTGAATAGCATTTGATTTGATTGAATATCTGTTTGACGTATAGGTGACGGGTGCCACAATACAAGTGGCCTCTGAGATGCTGCCCAACTCGACTGAGCGAGCGGTGACAGTGTCGGGAACTTCTGAGTCAATAACAAAATGCATTTATCAGATTTGTTGTGTTATGATGGAGGCGAGTAATCACTACTTTATTCACATAAATACATTAAAACACATTCACACCACTTGTGATGCGCCCAACAAATACAATACCAGTATTCCATTCCTAATGAGTTGTCCTCTAATCACACTTTAATTTGAACCAAACTTAAAATCGATTTTAATATTCATTAGTATTATCTCTTGAAATGGAGATTCAATTTTAGAATAATATTCTGATTTATTTGGTATTTATATTCAATTATTGAGTATTTGTTTAATCGATTTTTAATACGAAATACAAACCTATGGTATCGGTTGTAAAGCATTTCACTTATAGACACATATAATTAGATTTTCGTAAGACTTGCATACTTTCAAAGTGTTGGACAAACAAATGCCGAAATACACTAATGCTTAAGAGATCGCCGTTTTTATTGACATTATCTCTGATTATAGTCGAATCCAAAGCCCATCCCCTGTCTTTGGAATTGTGAGCAATTGCTTCTATCGGTTCACTATTTTCTCATTCGAGACAATTCATTGAAAGTATTGTTTAGTTTAGACGACATTTTAATTGTCTTTTTTGATGAAATGTTGATATAATGTTGGAATTAATGTCACCAACGCTTTGATCCATTCATTAAAACTATCGAGTAATCAATACATTGAAAAACAATTCCTCAACACTTATAGACTCTCCCTTCTAATAGACTATTTGCACTAATAGTGGAAAGAATGAGCTCAGAATAAACTTATTAATATTTGATTAGAATTTCCATTAATTAGAGTTTCGTAAAAATCCGATTAAAGAAAATGAATTTTTGATCGCTTTATCGCAAGACTAGAATTATTAGTCGCAAAGAATAATAACTAATGTCTTATTTTGTGTCACATTTTTACTCATTTGAATTATTTTATAAATTAAGTCAAAAAAGAAAAATCTTTGCAGTCATTTAATATGAATATAAATAGAAAATTAAACAACTTTTTACAAAATACTCATTTTTTCGATACATATCTGAGATCTCTATTTTAAATTTAAAATAAGTTCTCAAAATTTATATACAGTTTTATTGAAGTAAAATGAAAAAAACTGAGTTATGATTTAGTTTACAATTTAATAAAAAAGAAGACAAAGTATCCCCAAAAAGTGAATTTTGCATAGATGATCAAGCTAGTTTACTATCATTTGTTATTATAATATAAATCAAATTAATTGAATGTTATTTAATTTAGTGAACTAAAACTTTGCTCTTCTGGTTATTATCATTAAATGTTATGACAAACGCTTCCCATTTCAGATGAGTTGATAAGAATTTATTAATAGAGTTGATTGGGTGCACACCATAACAACCTGTCCGTTATTATTCCCTCTCGTATTTAAGAAGAAAAAAGAATTCAATATTTATGATAATTTTTTAGACAATACTTTTTTACTGAATTTATTGCCTTTTTATTTGTATTAATGATTTCAATTTCAACCAAATCCTCGTAAAATGATATTAGAAAATAAAGTAAAGCCATGATTGACAGGACCGGCAATTGCCATATATTTTAATGGAATTCCTTAATAATAATTTGAAAGCACTCGGAATTCAAACTCTAAATCAAACCATNNAAAATCTTATAAAGAATTGAATTAAGTGTTCATCCAATGAATGGTTTAAACAATCTTTAACTTCGAGACCAAAAAAGTCTTTTGAGTAAATTAGTGAAAGTGAGTGAACTTCTATTATAAATGGATCGATAAATTTAAACAAGCAGTAAATTACTGAAACAATACTGAAAAAAACAATTTTCATAAATTATAATGAATTTCTATTAAACATAAAATTATATTTTATTTTATATATTATACTATAAATCGAGTCATTTATTGTAAAAATAAAAATTGTATAAAAGCTAATGAATTAGACATTAATAATGGAAATGAAAGCAAAATTATGAGTCGAAAAACGATTGGATGAACAAAATTGTCGGAACAAAAATCGATTCACATTTTACAGGACTTTTTTAGCAAAAACGTGAGATTTTCAAAAGTGGATCAATACATTCAATACATTCATGAATAGTATTTGAGTTCTCATCTATCTATCGATTATTGCAAAAAGTGTGTCCTTTTGTTGGCAACTCGTGGCTCTTCTCCTTTGCACTCATCTTCTTGTGATGTAGTGATGCTGTTCTCTACTGATCCTCGAGTCCTGTGTATTGCATTACTTTGCTTTCATAGCACTCATTGTGAGACCTGTCGATTGCAATATTTCATATCTTGAGCCGACATTCTGTTTGATCTGATACACAAAGAATAAGAGATGCCCTGAGGCTTGACTGTAGCCCAACCATAATGTATATTCTGAGTTAAAAGAATAGATTAGTTCTTAGGATTCAATTCTTTTATGTTTGACGAACGAAAAGACAACAAATATGTGCAGAAAATAAATAATGAAAATGAAAACAGAGATAAAATTTGTAAGAAATTTATTATGACTTAAGCCATAGTCATAGTCAGCAGAAATTCTAAACCAAAAATTTAATTAAAAACTCAGAGCTTATGTATGACTCCTATTATGTATTATACGACGAGTCAAACCTCTTCCTATTATACAAAACTTTTGCTATCAATTGATTTTAGTCTTTTGACTGTTGTTTTAGACTCAGAGCCAAAAAATATTATAACAGAAATATTATCGATGAAAATCTCCAAACAATTTGTTAGGATTTCTGTTCTTTTGTTTTCTTTATTTTTAATTTTCTAGTCATCAGATGTTGTTTTAGTTTTGACTCATATATTGCTTATCTCTTCAGAAATTACTTAAAATTAAAAGCTTTTATGCCATAAATTTCTTGTGAAACATAATAAAATGCAAAAATATTTCTTCGCGTTTAGAAAAAGCAAATTTAAGGCGAATATTGAGATGTCTTTCACGCAATGGCTAAATGTGAACACCATTTACATAATCAATGGCTAAAAATAATAATAATGAAAATGAAAAATGATTTATGAATTTATTTATTATAATTCTTTGGCCTTAAAACAAGAAAAGACTCATTATTTACGATAAAAGAATATTTTGTTAGTTTTGTTTTCACTCAAACACTACTTAACCCCTAAACCAAAATTAATTTCTAAGAATATATATGTCTGACACTTATAAACCATTTCCACAAATAATTGAATTACTAATTAATATTTTGGTCGATAGTCTCCACCAAAAGGCGCAACAATTCCATACCGTCCTAAGCCGGCTATGCCTCCAGTCATCTTTGCTGGTGGTCAGGCCTACACAATACAAGGACAATACGCTATCCCTCATCCGGATGTGAGTATTGACTGCTTGTTTGGCACAAACTTTTCAGTTTTGATGTCAATTTTCGGTCGTTTTTTATATTCAAATTAAGTGCTTCTGTAATGCAATGCTTAACACGAAAGCAATGCATGTGTTTTTAGAGCTGTTTTTAATCAAATTTCCTTTAATTTAGTCCACAATTCAATTATTTTGAACCAAAACTTCCATTAATTTTTGTTTTTAACTATAAATACATATAAATTATATATAAGTTTAATATTTAAATGAGAAATGAAAGACATATTGATTTTACCCAAAGAATAAGGGATTTGATTGAAATGTTAATTAAAAATTCATACAAAAGACATATAATGGAAAGCCTTTCCCCAAATTAAGTCCAAATTATTGCACTGAATATTCTTTGTGTTTGATATGAAATGCTCTAAAATAACATCATATGAAGTACTATCATATTTATGGTACGCAATAATAGCACATTCGGTTCCTATGCCCGTCCAAATAACTGACAGGGTTTATGTGATCAACAGTGTCACGGCTTAGTGGAGTTTCCTGCATCGGGGCTGCAGATCGGAAACACTGCTTTTGTAAGTTATTTTAATATCAAAACAACTGTTCGTAGACTTTATGTTTGTCTCACTTATCAATACTCTAATCAATATCACTACTGTCCACCATTAATGAACACATGCCTCCGCCTCTGTTGGCACTGCACTGTTGTCCAGTGCCACTCATTACTCAAACTGTTGACCTGCTTAACCTTCTCCAGCCTCCATAACCAGGAAATACTCCGCCGAAACATTAATTTAAATGTTGATCAGTCCTTATCTTTTGATCAGAACTTTTCTTCTGATTGATTCTCAGACTCTCTCTATCTCTCCACTCAGACCCGAATCAATTCAATACTCGAACCTCTTTTTTGTCTTAAATTGTGATCGAATCGCATGTCTTGTCTTATGTTTGAGTTTGTCTTCTATTTTGGTTTTCTCTTATGTTTTCATTCACTTATACTAACATTTGATTAATAAACTAATGATTGCTTTTCGCACGTTATTTGAGTTTCTGTTATTAATTTGTTAGAAATACTTAGTCTATACTTACAATCAGTTGTATTAAGGCTTTACTTATTCTTTAATCAATGGAATAAATGAGAAAATACGGTAAGAAATATGTTTGGAAAGTACTCGCAGTCAAAATGCAATGCAATTCATCCATTTTTCTAACCATTAATTAATTCAATTATTAATCAATAATTATAAATACTATAAATCAATAGCTTTTCTTAGTTTTAACACAACTTTAATGTAATGTTCAAAACGAGAAAAACAATTCAAATATACATAAAAATTCCAATCATTTAACTATTAATCAAAAAAACCTATTTTTATGATAATTGAAATACTATTTTCAGAAACAAATAAAATAAACAAACATTTATTGCTTAAAATAAAAGCTAAAAATTGTTGACTCATTGTTGTCCTCTTTTTCCTCTTCAACTCCTCTACTCCTTTGGCTACTCCACAATCAAAAAATACAAAAACAAACAATCAATACAATGAACTGCTCAGCTCACGAAGTTGCATAGACTGGCGTTGCAGCATGCCCCTCTCCTTCCCGGGCACAACGTTGGGACCCTCAACCCTCAAGGTATCCCTCGCTTGTTTTCGTTGTATCCATTCCTTCTAATTTCGGTTAAAACTTGGATTTTGTAATTATTGATTAATTCTATCGTTTAAAAAACAAAAACTAATTATAATTTTTGGCAAATAATTTATTAAACAAATTATTTTTCTATCAAATAATCAAATAATCTAAAGATTAAACTTATTTTTGTTTCCAATAATTTTAAGCCAAAAATTATTCGACACTCGAAAAGTGATAGCATTTTATGTATAAAACTGTCGAAAATTAATGGATTTATGGATTAAATGTTGAATAATGTGTTTGATTTATTTTTTGGAATAGCCCTGGCAACTTTGGCAGCAGCCAATAGTCTGGGCCAACCCGGTGCAGCCACTGCTGCCCTGGCCACTACAGCCGCAGCCACCACCGAGATGAGTATACCCAATGACTTAATCGGGTGTATAATAGGGAAGGGTGGCGCCAAAATTAATGAAATTAGGTAAGACTCACACTACTATTGATTGTTTAGAGACTAGACATCCATCACAATCAAAGTCACAGTCAAACAAAAAAAAGTCTACTAATCACTAATGACTGTGTATTTTAGGCAACTTTCGGGCGCCACCATTAAAATCTCAAACTCCGAAGAAGGTTCTAAGGATAGAGCGGTCGCCATTTCAGGAACACCTGAGTCTATAAATCTGGCGCAATACCTAATCAATACCAGGTAAGAGTCCTGACATTCTCGCTTCTCCTCAACTCCATAGCCTCTATCGCTGTGCAGTCGAACCACTCGAACGCACTTTCCATTGCTTTCTATCACAAGCGTTGCGACAAAATCTCATTTTCGATAAAAACATTGACTCTATATATATGTTAGAGAAAGAGTCAGACAATACACAAATCGATTGAATCGGATTTCAATGTAATGTTTCAAATCACACGATATTTTAAATTTTTGTAATACAATGAAATTCAATGAATCAAAATTTGTTTTAAAAGTTTTGAAATTCTCTTTTCAAACAAAAAAGGGTTTAAGTCTATAACCAGAAAATTCTTTACCAAATGTTATATAAAATTGGAAATTAATTATTTATGTTATGAATATTAATAGCATTTATCTTAAGTCCAGAGAATTCGATTAAATTATTGAGAATATCTTTTTTCTGATAAACTCAATGTAGAGAAGTGGTTGTGCGCAAAGACAGACCCAGAGATCCATTGATAGAGAACAATACATTTGGGAATTACATAATTAGTACGTGTGTGGCGTCCATATAATTAAATACATTTTGAATGCAAACCCAAAAATTTTAAGCCAAACCTATATATGTTTAATATATTTTAGGCATTCGTTGTTAAAAATTTAATTATTATTCCTATGATTCCAATGACTTTCAAAAACAGATATTAATTTAAGAGTTTTAATAAAATGCGTACAAATTATTCAAAGATTTAAAAAAATATTGTTTGTAAAACATATTCAGTGCACAGAATATTAATAATATAAGGATTATCTGAACATATCTTCGCTACAATGATTTGGAGCGCAAAACAAGACATAAATTCTTGCGCTAAACCTGTGAACTGACAGTCAGACACATGAGAAAAAAAGAGAGAAAACTTTGGCTCCGAACCAATATTTGGGACGTTGTTGAGGTGTTTGGAGAACAGTTCCCACTAAATCAAAACTTATTACAACTGATTTTCTCTCTCATTAATACCGCCTTTAACTCCAAACTAACACTACGTCCCATTCATTCACTGTTTGAGCACTTATTAGCATTAATTCTGATTCTCACAAAAGGCCTTCTCTTCTAATATTATTTTTCTATATTATCGCTATTTTTCTTCTCTCAAATCGGAAATTAATTTCGAAAAATGTGAAAATTTATTGCTCTTTCGCTTCAGTAATGTTTGTTTGACTGATTTTTCTCCACTATTTTTTTCAACACATTTATTAAATATATGGTTGTATTTTCGGTTCAGTTTTTTCTGCAAATATTTTTTGATGAAAATGTAATAAATCATTAAAACATGAAAATTTTGTCATTTATTTGAGTTCTTAGGACTCAAAACATCTTCGATAATGTTTTGAAATTTTCAAATCTTTGAGATTATATCAAATGATCGATCAATTCTTTGGAGGTCTTATAAACAAAAACGAAAGTTCTTTGAGATCCTAAACACTCTGAGAATTGTTTCCGAATTGAGAACAAAAACTAACAAAACATACAATTCTTTGAGAAAATGATAGACTCCTAAACTCATCAAATGACAAATGATATGACGCTTTTCTTTACACAAAATAAAATGTGTTCTAATTCTAGAGCGTAGATATCCACTATTTAATGATTTTGTTCAGTTCAGCTCAGTTTTTAATTTATTAATCTTTTTAAAATATAAATTCTCTCCGAATAAATTAGTTTTGAAAGAAATGATTGGTTTTATCAAAATATTTGATCTCAAAATAGTTATGAAAAAATATTTTTAGCCACAAATAGCTAACAAATGGTTCAAAATTTTCACATTTTTGAATAATTTCCAATGTATTGCAAACCCTATTCTAATATTATGTGGTTGTATGCCATCAGCACTAATAGCACTCACTCTCAAATCATATTGTTATCAATCTATCCTCCGTTGCCTTTGAAATACCAGAGCTTTGTTTCCAAATCACTCACTTCTAGAAAATCACTAATAATAGTGAGTATAAACTACTTTTAGCTCAACTTTTTTTCACTTTTCTCTTCACTGATTTTCCTATTTTTTATGACTCCATGTCCTTCCCCTTCACTTCTATTCATATATACTTCACAATTCTCTTCCATCTCTTTCGAGTCTAACTCCTATCCACTGTTTCTCTTCCCAAAGACTAGATTTTCTTTTTTCGATGTTATTCTTTGAGTCCTACAATACAATAGTCATTCGCTTTCTATTTCTATCACTTTTTCTTCTCTCTTCTGATTCTCTTCTTTTTTAATCTTCGTTTGAGAACTCATTTCAAAACAACTCAATTCCATTCCATTCCATCAATAAATACAGAATTTCATAAAGAATTAACTTATAATCAAAAGCCAATTAATCTAAAGACATGTGCACTACTCTGTCCTCCATTCAGTATTAGTTATTATTTCGGCCCGAATTTAATGTTTATTAATGTATTTTTTTCGTAACAATTCTATTAAGGAATTAATATTTCATTCATCCGAAAGCAATCCATTGGTCACTAATTTGTTTTTGCATTCAACCACTTAACCACTGCTATAATACCAGTGCTTTTACACAACGCAATCTCTTCCCACTGTTTGCATCTGAAACTAACATTGAATCAAATAAACTCAAATTAATTTAACTCTTAATATATGTTTCTTTTTATTAATGAAATTAATATAATTTAATTCTCACTAATTCTCATTTGTTTTTAATTCTTTATTTATTCCTTAATTCAAAGGCTTATCTCTTATTCTTTTGCCTCAAAAAAATTATGCTCTCATTTGAAACATAAAGTTTGTGACAAAAATATATATTTTTGTTACAAATTTTCATTTAACTGAGGATTAAGTTTTTTCGGCGAACAATAAGAGTGAAGTCAAGAATGATTTAATTTGTAGACAGAGTAGTAGTAGAAGTAATGGTAGAAAAAGGCACTCAAGCCGTGTGTATCAGTGGTGTCCATTGATTTGTGGCTTTGAAGCTCAGAGCCATTGTTATTTTGCAAGTTCTTTGTCGTCTAACTCTAACCCTATGGACATAACTAAACAGATTTAATGATTAATTTTTTAATTACTTTTTGCCTGAAATGATTGATAATAGCCTAACATTCGTTAGAATTCACTCCTTTTGTTAATTAACTTATAATTCGTTTCAATAATCAAAAAATATTATTTTTGATATAACAGTAATTTAATGCAAAACTTTTATCGTTTATTCGTTATTCTCGTTATTTCACTAAATGTTCGGATGATTTTCATATATTATTTATAATTGAAAATCAATTTCTTGCAAAAACCTTTCTCTTCTCTTCTGTCACCTATTCTCACATTAGAATAATTTTTTCGCACAAAACTATTCTACAAATTATATGAATCAAAATTAGAGTTTCAATTTCACTCTCATTGAATCCGTCCCTAAAGTAATCTTTTTTATATATATATAAATGTCAATAATATTGATCCCAAACTCAAAGTTTGTTTTCAATGAAAGCCAAGTCTTGAAACTCAAATTTCATTTCATTTCATTTATTTTAATTACGGTTAAGGTTTTTATTCTGAGTTTTTAATTCTGTGTTTAAAATTTATTCTTTCATATAATCCTAACTATTAGTTAATTTGTTTCTTTGGGCATCAAATAGACAGTCATTTATCCCTTTCTCTTCTCTTTTCCCGATATATAGCATGGAATTACACAAGAACCTGACCCTCGACCCATCCTTGTCAGCAAATCCAAACAGTGCGACATTGACCCGCCTCACCTCGACCCCAATGGCAATTCCTTTGACTCAATTGGCTGCTGCAGTTCCCGCAACAACCCTTTCGGGTGCCCTTTTCACAACTCACGACCTCAACAACGTCTTCAACTCTAGAAATATAAAACCGTTGACCACCAAAATCCGTGCGGCACCGACTACTGCGACCGGCATTGTCGAGAACGGCAACAAGAATAAGACTGACCGTAAATTTACGCCCTATTAAATTGTATATCAAATATCAGTCTCTCTTATTTGGCGCCACTCTTTCATAATAACTATCAAAAAATTTAATCAATACATTGAATATAATGAGTATATTAACTGAAAAACAAAAAATTTGAAACTATTGGGACCCGATTCTCACGAATCAATTCAAATGTATTTTATCAAAACTATCAGACATTTGTAACAAATATAGATAATTATTGGCTAAAAAACAATACTTCCAATAATAGAAGTACTGTGTATTTAAATGGAGTTCTGACACACATGTAATACATTATTGTTCGCTATCGACGACAAAGTGCTCACAATCTGTGGCCGACTATTATTTATTTTGGTTTTTTATTCTCATAGCTTTCATAGTTTAATCACTCGATTCTTATTTTTGTTTTTTTTGTTGAAATCTTTTAGTATTGAATTTCAATAGTTTTTTAGTCACATTTCATATGATCACAATTTTTTGATAATTTTTATCTAATTTTATGTTTATTTCAATACTCAAGAGATTTAATAAATATTCCAGAGTTTTAGGCCATTCACTAAAATGAGTCGATTGTGAGCCCTTTAGTATCCAGTTTTGTCCATTTCGTGTTTAATATTTAAAGAACAAGACTGTGATTGTGATCCAAATCAATATCTAAATTATATAATTGAATGTAAATTAAGTGGTCATTAGATTTGATTTTAAGGTTAATTGTTTTCTGAAATCGATGTACAAAAATCGGAGACAATTTTTAGACAATTTGTGTGATTTGTTTGTTTAGTTTAATGAAAATATCAATTTTAGATAAAAATTATTATTCATTTTTAGTGATTATTTATATTCCTATCTATAGTTGAACTGAATATTTATTTGTTTGGTTAATAGATTATTATTATATTAAATACGAAATTCAGAGCACTTAGACTTCAGAAAAGAGATGTTTCGTTAGAGAAAAAGTCTTTTCTATAATTTGATGATTGGATTGATTTTTGTTTAGTTTTTATTCAGTTTCCCTTTTAGTTAATGTTATTTTTGTTAGGCTAGTGTTTACCCAAACACTTATTATTATTATTATTTATTATTAAATTATATTTTTCTTTATTTTTGTCTCTTATGGTATAGTTTATAGTTTATAGAGAAATACATATTAAAACATAATTAGTTTTTATGTTAATTTATGAGAGGAATCTGTTTTTCAGTGATATTCTGTTATTGAAACACAGAATATTTATATTTTGACTTTCATTTTTAAAAATATTTAGGAATTCCTCTCTTTTAGTTTTTAGAGGAAAGTTGTTTTCAGTATTACTCCATATAAAAATAGTTGTCCGACAAATAAGAGATCTTTAAAAAAATGATATCAAATATTCATAAATGAAATTATTATCAAATTTTTACTTCTATTGAATCTAATAATGATTTAATTTTATGAGTCATTTGCATAATAAGTATTTGAATTGAATGATAAAATTATTATATATTTCTCTCAGATTTATAAATATTTAAACGATATTTGAAACAAAAAATGAGGTTTTAATCGAAATGAAAGTAAACTATTTGTGGTTTTTGACAAAACATATCAATTGAACGCAAATTTCCTTTCAATTAATTTTTTTTGGTTATTATTAGACAAGAAGTAGAAGAATATGTAAAATAATATTTGAGTTTTTGAGCGGCAAATGATTTTCGATATTTCTATTTATATAATGTATTCGATATTAAAATACTGATATTATTTATTTATAAAAGTATTAAATCAAGTATTAAATATTATGAAGATTTGAAGCCACTGTTCATAAAATTCTTAATTAAAAAATATATATAAGATATCGAAGCCTTTGCCTCTCATTTCATAATCTTTAGATTTAAAAGAAAAAAATAATATTTTTAAAAATTATTATTTGTGTAGTATTTGATGAGAACTTAAAATAAGAGCTCAGCTGTACTTCAATTACAATATTGTTTCTAAAAATTCATATAATTAGTAGTCATTTATTTGTAATATCGCTGTAACTTATAATTAATATTTAAAAAAGTTTTAATGAATATTGTCTTACTTTCAATAATAATTATCGTCCATTAAATAGCAAATCACTGATTAAATTAATGAATCTCTTTATCAAAACATCTTTTTTGAATATAATTATTTAGAAATAATATACTCTTTTAACTCTTTTAACGATTGAAAGTTAGAAATTCTAACACAAAAGTCTGATTTACTTAATGTTTGTTATAAACCAATTATAAGAAATAGTTTTTAAAAAACAATAATTTCCCAAAAATGGGAAAATTGCACAAAAATTCTGGTATCAAATATTCATTACTTATCATTTAATTTGTGGTCATTTTTATTATTGAAAGTAAACTTTATTTTCAGAAGTCAATTGAAAATTTCAATTTATTTATAAATAATTTTTTAATGTAATTAAATTGTTCTTTAAATTCATTATTTATTCGGAAACAAAATTTGAGTAATTTATTTGTGTTTGAAATTTATATAAAAATGAAGAGTAATTTAAAATTATTACACAAATTATATTCTCTGTTCTTTTTTCTTGTGGCCAATCTTCAAACACAAACACACATCCATTCCTTTATCACACAATAAGAACTGTGCGTTATTTTTCTCATTTGAAATAATACAGTCTGTCGTCAATAGAGAGAGAATTTAATAAAATTGAAAACATTTTAAAACTCAAGTTTTTCTTCACTTCTTTTCATTTTTTGTTAGAAAGAAAGAAAATAAATTGAATTTCAATTTTGAAAATGTTTTGCCATTTGAAGCCCTTATTTAGATTGAAATTGTTCTCAAACTTTATTATATAAAACTATTTGATTATATTCTTCTCTTTTCCTATAAAATAATAAAAATATTCGAATATATATACATATAAGCAATGAATTTAATTAAGTTATAGTTTGAATCAAATAGTTTTGTATGTAATCCATAGTAAAAACATTATCGAAACAGTGATGAGCTTTTGGCGTCTGTTTTGCTAAAAACACAGAATACATAAAATTATTTTTGTCAGTAATTTCTGCTATTCTTCAGCTCAAAAATTCTTCTAACTTTTGTAAATACTACTAAAATATGTGCTGTATATTTATTTGTGTATGTGCTGAGCGCTTCTCTTCTATGGGCACAGGTTTGTCTATTGTTGTGCTAATAAAATGTGTTCATTCATTACAGCATACAAAATGCTCAACTTCCTCTTTTATGGAAGACTATACCCACATCTCCTTTAAAGTAATACCTCTTAATATAACCCAACGGCTAATGGCTTTTATGTTAATTTGCGAGACATTCAAACACTCAATTCAACTCTCTTTTTAAGGTAAGTTCTCATCCAATAAACTAAATTAAAAACTTTTTTTATTATTCATTTGTTTATTACAACAGAAACTTACAAAACGAGAGACAAAAAAATACAATTAATTTGTTATTCCATTAAATTCTAGTTTTCTTTTGTCAACATTTCTTCCTCTTCTTCTTCGCCGGTGTTTTATTCAAACAAAAAAATGGTTGTGGTCTTAGTTTTAATCGAGGAAATGATTTGTTTTGTTTAATTTGTTTTTAAAAACTGCATTTGTTTTGTTGCCAAACGCTTCTTGAAAACCAAAAAATAGGGAAAAAGCAAAACAAAAAAAGTGGTTTAGTTTGCAATGATATTGATTGGTGTTATACTAAAATAAAATTGACTTTAATTTCAACACTTGACGACACCTTCAGAGCAATGCTGTGCTGTAGATTAGTTTAAAGAGAAGAAGTATCTGAAGAACTGAACTAAACTGACCAAAAATATATAAAAGGAACTGCAAATTATAATTAAGCAGTTGATGACTGAAAACCAGACAAAACTAAAGGTTGTATTGAAATGTTGGAAGAGCTCGTCTATCACTCGCACCTTCTTCTTCATCTTATTCTTCTTTATATACGATGTTCTTAACTGTTATTTTGTATTATAAATATTGAATATTATTATAATTATAAATATTGATTATATTATTGAAAGCAGTGGACCACTGATCGTAAGATGTGATCAATTAATAAGTTATTTAAAACAAAACTCTGATATATATTTAAATTTATTGTCAAAAAAACAAAACACACAAAAAAATATCTCTAAAAACATTTTAAAACTATCTTTAGTTATAATGTTTTTGTTCGACAAAATACTAATTAATTTAGTATTAATTCAATTTAAAAGTCGAAACAAAAACAAATTAATTAGTTATTAATAATTAATTACTTTTAGTAACTTATAAATAATCGATAGATATTTTAGTGCAATATATCGTTTTAGAAACTTTCATATCGAATATTTTGAGAAAAACTTCATTGATAACTTTTCAATTTTCAAAACACAGGGTTACAGTCAGAGTATAAATGGTTTGACAAAAATAATACTCTATTGAAACCAAATGATCGCTTCATTTCATAATTTATATCAAACATTAATTATTATTATTATTATTAATTAGGATTGTGTTAAAACAAATGTCTGAATCAATTTATAGATAAAAATAAATTGAAAGCTAAGCAATAGATATGTTTCACAAAAAAAAACTATAAAACAAATGATTTATTTCTTACATTTAAATTAAATGACAAAAACGTCAGCAAAAAATTGTTTATTTTAATCATGTGTTGGATATTATTATTATAATTATTTGGCTGTTATTACGATATTTGATGATAAAGAAAATGAAATAATTCATTGATTTATAAATATATTACTTATACAACAATTCGGTGTTAATTATATTTTTTGAGTACAACTATTGTTATTTAATATATTCTTATTTAACATAAGTTTTTTGTGTTGAGGGATGAATCTCACAAAAAAGGATAGAATTTTATACATAAATTAATATCAATATTATATATAAATATATATAAATCTATTGACAATAATTTAAGAAAAAGTTTTATTTAATATTTTTTATTAGATTTATTTTAATTTTTAAACAAATATTTGGCATTTGTTTGTGTAAAACATAAGATTTTTGTTCAAAGTTTTTGTTTTTCAATTTTTACATTTAGTTTTATCTTTACATTTGAATTCATTTTTGTTTTTAAATATTCATTTATTTCTCTTTTGATTTAATTTTTATTATTATTTAAATACAATTTTTTGTGAAATTATGATTTGTGAGCCACAGATAATTGAATTGTGATACCGATTAAAAAGATATCGATGTTTTCAAATATTTATGGTTAGAGACTAATCGCCACGAATTACATATCTTTTTTAAAATCAATGTCTTGTCGACTAACTTACGGTCATTTCTCTCATTTATTTGTTATCTCTTGAGAAGAAAAATAATATAATTTCGATCTAAAAATTCATGAATTTTTTCCGTTTTCAAGTTTTTATTGAATTTGTTATCCAGTTATTTGAATAGCAAGTTCGCACAAATAGAATTTCATAGGTTAGAATTGCCGAGAATATCAATCAGAATCAATTGAAATTCAAAATTTCATTCCTATAGAGTCTATAGACTGTCGAGAGTTTACTTCACATGAATTCAGAGAATAATAGATTTCATTGAATTTTCCTCTAAATTCTAAAAATAACTTTTCATTTGAAAAGTAATTCGATATTAGAATCAAATCCTTAACAATATATTGAGATATCAGTGAAATCAAATCATTTTTTTAAATTCAAGAAAATTTCATTTCTAGTCCCAAAAATTGTATTCCACTGAATAATCAATTTTTAAGAGGTAAGCAATTATTGTCACTTCATTTTTTAGATATTTTTCCAGTGATGACACCCCTTTCCAATTACCTATTAGTGATTTAATGCAATTTCGATGTCTATCCGACAGTTTCACACATTTATATTACTATTTTGAGTTCTATGAAATGACCACTTATTAAAATGCGCTCAAAATTGTTGAAATCATTTGAAGGTTTGGTTTGATTTTATAAAAAAAATTCAATTTTTAGTATTTTAGTGAAGAATAGACAGAAAACAAAAATTTAATCAATAATTGGCATTAAATGATTTTTTAAATGAAATTTTATTTAATATAATATTCACAAACGAATGTCTAATCCCAAAAGTGATGAGTACGTCAAGCGTTAAATGTGTTTATTTGTTTTAATTTTATAAATTATTAATAAATGATTAAAAATAATATCAGTGACCAATCAATTGGGGAATTATAACCGTTTTGTGTATTATTTTATAATTTAAATAAATAGAAA
>LBFM01000750.1:0-11370 GCA_000988765.1 Achipteria coleoptrata | reverse complement strand
CGAAACAATGAAAATAGACTTCCTTTAGATTTTTGATTCAAATGTGATAAACAGTTTTGAAATTAAAATTAACAAAAAAACGAAAACTACAGAAAACTTATTTTTTCAATGACTGTCACAACTAATTTAGTTTAATTTAATTTCAACATGATTAATTGACTTTGATGTCAATTCTAGAACCAGAGCTCTCTTTCTTTTATTTTTATAATTTTTAACCAGATTAAATTAATTTTTAAATGAATTCAAAGTGCGGTTTAACTGAATGATTATTTTATGCATTCAATCATTCGTCAGAAGAAAATAAGAAGAAGAAGAAAAATGTTGAAAACCTGAAGAAAATATTTAATTTTATTCCAAAAATGTTTTAAATATTTTTCACATTAATTGGAATTTTCCCTCAAATCCAATGTTCCAAATGTTAAGCATATCTAACAAAAACAGTGAGAATACGAATAAGAAAACTGACGATAACCTCAATTATACCCAACGAATATCTCATTCAAACAGAAATCTAAAATTTCAAACGCTTTTAATCTAATGGAGTCCTAAATCTTCATTTTAAAATCGATTCTTCCCTCTGAGTAAATCCAATCTAGGAAGCTGAATAACTGTTGGTACACACAATTCCACTATAATCAGTGGACCGCTCACACACTCCAAAAATTGTATTTTTAGTTTTCAAATAAACTATTAAAATAAAAGATTAGATGAGTTTATAATATTAGTTTAAATCCTGAATCTATTTGAAAATTCGAAAAGAGATAAAGTTTAAGATTTATGCTAGGGCGGATTTCTATCATAATAAATGCTAATTATTCAGTTTTAGGGTTAATGAAGAGGTTTTCTGATATAATGAAATTTTAATTAGTGCTCTCAATGAATCACTTAGTATTTAAAGTAAAGAACTTGGACAATATCAAGATGTCGAAAAAGGGACTTGAACAAAATTTAAGCGAATTAAAAGAATTAATCAATAGTTGAATACACTATGAATTAATAGACATTTAAAAAGAGATATTAGATGTCAATAGAAGATCACAATATTGTATTCAATTGTGATTATTATGAGATCCAATGCTTTGTCACGTTTTGCTGTTCGCCAAACATTGACTCCAAATGAGTTGCGATAACAGAAACTGACAGACAAACAATCGCTCCGATATTCAAATACAATGAATGCATCAAAATATTGAATTGAAAATAGAGTTCAATGTTTCGTTTTAATCAATTTCATTGTCATTCATACAGAGCTTAAACTTTCGTCTGAATAATTGATTTGTGACTTCAAATATTTTGACCGATAATTACTTAATAGTGTTCAGTGAGATCTCAAATATTCAGATCAATAATCAATATTCAGATTGATTTTCAATTGACTTTCAATTTGAGTCAAACAAAAAACGCATTAAGAACTCTCATTGAACTCAATTTTAAAGAATTTTATGTTTATATAATATATTTTAGCATAAATTTCACAAATATTTGAGAATAAATAAGCAAGCTTCTTTCAATATATAATATATGAGGCATCTTATTTGAAATAGTGGAACACCCCACCAACATTATTCAATAAAATTGCCAGAGCTAGGCATTGAACTTGCTTCTTTTTTGTTATCTCACTCGAAGAATGGATTTAATATTTTTTATCTGCGATTTGAGGGCAGTCCCTCTGCAATACCCTATTATGGAAAAGTCGAAAAAAGTGGAAATAAATACAATAGATTACAGAGTAGTAGTGATTCCCAACTGAAAGTTCAGTATTATAGCAGAGGAACTGTGCTATTAAGCGGTGGAGCAAATCGAGAGAAGTGAGCGTTTGTGTCGCATTCATATGTTCTTCATTTAGTCTAATGGTATAGAATAGGCTCTCCTTATAGTAATGTTGAACACAATTAATAAGTGCGACAATAGTCAGACAATAAAACCCATTCTTTAGATGCAATGACTTTGGGAAACAAATACCACTCCTAATGCTGGTGAATGTCTTCTATGCTTTTTTTAGTTATGTTTTCAATTTATTTATTTTTTTCATTGAAAAGAGTATATTATGTGAACAACGAATATAAAAATCAAAATTTAGAAAAAATCAAAAATTGTGTGTCTATTAAATACTATATAAATTTAAAATTTTAAGAGAAAGTTTAGATCCGGTAGACTTAATGGCTTCCTCTGCAATGTTGGTGCCAACTCACAGACATCACTATTTCCGAATGCTATCATAAGAGATGATTTTGGAGCACATATTTTAATGATAGCAATAATTTTATTCACTTTCGTGACTCGTATTACACGCACCAGACTTTTGGCCAAACAGAGAGTACGGACTCTAAGGATTTGCTTTCATATAATTTATATTTTGTATTACAACTCAAAATATAACCTAAAATTGGGTCTTATTTTCGATCAAATTCATGACATCAATTGATAAGAAAATAGACAATATATTCAATGCAAAAATGACAGACAGTCTAAGACTCTGTTTGACTCTACTCTAAGAGTTTGTTTTTGATAATAAGCTCTTCAAATATTCTATCCAACACTGACCGGATAGGGCATACCCTTCGGCTCATAATTAAGTTCAGTCCTGATTCAAAGAAAAGAGTCCAATAAAATTATACCAAAAGTGAGACATCAGTTTAGTTTAATTTGAAATTGGAGTTAGTTTTGAACTCTTTATTTGATTTAAACATTTGTGTGATATTTCTGTTTGTAATACTAAAGAACTGCAATTGATTTACGAACACAAATGCGATAAATAGGAAAATTGTGATCAAAACAAATTGTGAAACAGATATAACTTTGCACTCAATCTATAACTCAATTAAATAAACTAAAAGTTAAAATCAAATCATAACTTATATTAGTTTTGAGATATTTATTATCACATTTTAAAACCCAGAATATATGTTATTAAACTCTGAATACAATTAAATAAAAGTAAAAATTGATTAACTCTTTGTTGGGCCCACACTTGAGATGATTTCAATTTAAAATTCACTGAATAATAATTGAAAGTTAAGAAAATGGTTTTGATTTTCAGAAGAGTTTTTTAGGGCAGACATAAAAATCATTGAAAAAATTGTTATTTAGTTTAATCGAAAACTCAAAGGAAAAGTACAACAAAACTGAGAGAAAAAACTAATTCTAAAAATCTATTAAAATATTAGAAATTTATTTTTTATTGTAATTCTTAGTTAAGGAGTTATACCTAAAAGGAAATCTGTTATCAAAATAGTTATATAACACCAATATTTTTGTTGATTAATTCAAATTTTGGTTTTGATTTTAAAGAGCAATTAATTAATCAAAATGAGCATGATATAATGTATACACTCTAAAATGATAATGAAATGTGGTTTTTCTCAATTGGGAATAAAACAATATATGATAGAAGAGTTTGTTTTAACAAAACGTAATTAAATAATTCATTTTCAAATAAAATTTCATAATTTTATACGGCTATCAATTCTGTTTTGAGGGCTTCAATCAAATTAACATTTTCTCTATATTTTAGATACAATTTTTTGATAACATACACCAGCCTTCGATATAGCCGTACCCTTCAATTATGTTCAGGTATAAGAAAGAGACAGATTATTAGCCCTTACTTACCATCGAAGCAATAATTATAAGTTACGAAATAAATGCAAAATATCATAATTAATATGCAATTTATTCTGATATTTATCAAAGTTGTCTACTCTTATGGTAAGCACTCTTTGAGTTGAGTCTAATCCAAAATATGTATTATTATTGAGACGGACTGGTAATAGAAGAAATGCTTATTTATTCAATTCTGTATAATATAGTTAGTATATATATCCATCAATCCCTTACAGCGCCTACAGTCCAAATATAGTTCCCCAAAAAGTGCACATTTGGCCAAATAGTCAATGAACCATAACTCAGGCTTTCGGGTATTCATACGGTATTTCATTATTTGTTTTTTCACTATTTTTAATGCATTTAAATAATGAATCGTTTGAATAAAAAATAATAATAATAGTCCACTAATTGGACTCAACTATATTTCCAATACGATTGGGATTAGAGTATTGACTCAATTCTATGATATTCACACCGAAATTCATAGAAATAACAGATTTGCGAACAATTTATTTATTATTAGATTTAGTGCTCTATTTATAAATCAAATCTTTGGACCAAAAGTTTTTATTTTTGTGAACTCAAATCATAATAATAATAATAACTAAAAATTTTTGTTAAATTAAAAGTATTTAATAACTGAGAAATAGAATTAAAATTAATTAATACACAGAAACAGATAGAAAGAGGAAATGTAAGTAATGTCTCGAAGCAGTTGTTTACTTAAATTAAATAAATTGAACCTTAGATTTAGTATTAGACTAAAATTTAGACCTGAATTGGACCAAACCCTAGAAGAGGCAAATGTATAGTACATTAGTGTTACACTCTAATGGTTTATGGCTGAAGAGTCACTCTATTTATGATAGAATGGGAACCACTCTATTGTCTTCGAACTACTTCTTGAATGTCTAAATTTTGAGATAAACTTTTGTAAAATGGATTTTGTATTTGCAGTGAAAAATGAATGCTTTGAAAGATTGATCGATAGTCTGGGCTAAAGTCTGGGGTATTTACAAAAATAAATAACTGTTCAGAAAAATATTTTTCATATATTGATGTAAATCCGATTTCAATGTCATTGTAAGTCAGAAAATGAAAAGATTTTTTGCATTTTTAAAGTTTAGGGTAAATGTTATTGTTATTGAAGAGTCTAAACGTTGGTTTGTCTTCAAAAATATGGTCTGTTCTGGTCTGGGAACAGAACAGGTAGGCATTCATTGCTCTCTATAGTAATTGTAAAGTAGACCTAAACTAAAGCAAAGCTAATGGATCTCTGCTTTCATGCGATCAGAAAAGTAAAGCTCACGAAAAGAAGTAAATCCTAAGCAATGGCCAAATGTTGTGAACGCTTTCATTGACGGTCTGATCCTTAGAATACATATTAGAAATAAGAATTGGCACAGAATAGCCTGTAATATATACTCTAGTATTGCCTCAATTACACTGTCGGTCAAAGACAAGGTCTGCCCAGAGATGAGGGAACACTACCAGCACAGGGAACACAAACACTACCCAAACATCGAGTAGAGAACAGTTATACCGACACTAACTTTTAACATGAATACGAACGCGTGAATAAACACTAGACTTCCACTACTGGCAAACCAAACAAGTTTTCTAACCAATAAACGCAACGCATCTTAAGATCGCATTACAGCACAACATGGGATCGACTCTAAACGCCAAAAGCAGACGACTTTCAACTATTTTTTCAGAACAGTTATTATATGAAAATTCTTTGGTTTCGATCACAAGAAGATAACAAATAAATTATTGGAGAATAATATAATCCGTAAACAAAAATAAGTGTCGCTTATAATAGAGTACTTAAAAACTGTATTAATTCTAAGCGTAAAAAATAATTTTGATTTTTATTATTATTTTTTATTCTTTTATATAATGTAAGAGATATTTAAAATCAAATGAGAGTTAATAATGAAAAGCCTTAAGGCGTAGAACACAGCATATGATGAGATATATAATAGTTTTGAGTAGAAAACGATGAGATATAACGATATAACGATGAGATGACCCTAAACTTCCTGCCGGAGCACTGATATGGCTATGATATGGCTGTGCTTTTGGGCAGATGTTTGACTCAAACCTTATATGAGAGAAGACTTAATGAGAAAAAGACTAAATGAACAGACAATTGGTATTCATTGAAAAATATAGTAAAGATGTTATTAATTTGAGTCAGAAATACATGTAATCGTGATATCAGTTATTATTATTGTTATGTTATTTCATATTTTAATTGTAAACTCACTTAAACCCAGAGCTCAGCCAAATTTAAGCCACAGAGCGCTCACACCACTAATCGGTATGAAATATATCTTCCAGCTGTCCGTCCATTCAGTTAAAACAATTCATTAATTAAGAGTTGATTTGAAATTAAAATAAAAATTCAGTTATAATTTGAGACCTGTTTCAGAGGGCCGTATAATTTTGACGACTTGTCCTCTTTTAAGACCAAAATAACGGGCGACGGGATCACTGGCCTGTATTCGCATCAATTGGTTTTCCTTAAGCTTATATCGAGCCAATAGTTCGGCCTTTTCTTCGGGGGTCAAAACCACGTGTTCGGGAACTAACTATTCATTACAATTAAGACATTAATTAAACCATTTATTTGATAATAACCTCATGTTCTGTAATATTGATTAATAGTTCCGATTCGAGGAATTGTTCCAAAATATACTTCGGGGCCATATCTGTGAGCGCCTGTTTGGCCGATGGAGTCATCCCTACCTGTACTACAATACAGGCGCGACTGATGTTCTCCTCTTGCATTCGTTGGCAATAGTTTTTCACTGTTTTTATACCAATTTTCGGTTCGTCCGGAAAAAAGACAAACATTTGGTCTGAAATCAAATCCATAAAAATGAGTATAACTTTAAATAAATAAATAATTTAATGGTAAGACCTGTGGGGTCGTCATTGTGTGCCACTAATACTATTAAATCACTTCTTGCGGGATGTCTTTCACTATTAATTCAATTCATTTTCAGACATTCAATAAGACAAAGGATGTCCACAAACCTGGGTTTGTCTCCATAGGTCTCTTTGAATTGATCTAACGTTTGGTCGAGTTCTTCTTGAGTGACCAAATATCCCCTGTCGTGACATAACTGGTCACCAAAAAAGACAAATTCAAAAACAATTACTTAGTAACAATTAAGTAGTAAAAGCCGGCAATAAATTAGTGATAAATCAATGAATACCAATCAATACCAGTGAATACCTGCATAATTGTCTTACGAATTCGCCACAACTTATAAGTGTCCGCCTCGTCATCCATTTCCACCGATTAATATCAATTCAATTCAATTAAAATCAAAAATTAAATTAAAATTGTGTTCAAAAAAAGGTAAATAAAGTCACGTTTGAAATAATTTAGATGTGAGTCAAAAGATGGCAACAAATGTCTGTGAGTTAGTCATCAAATGTCTCATTCATTAACAACATTACAAATAATAAGAAATTATATTAAAAACTAATGTTTTGCGAACCGATAATAAAAATAAGATAAAAGTTTAAACTTTTGCCAAAAGTTATCCAAAGAGTTATTACTCTTTCACTATAGGGAGGCGGATGATGAATTAAGACTCATATGATTTAAGCGCTTGGTTGTCATGTCTACTTGTTTTGGAAAACATATTTTGACAGACACTTATTGAGAAAGTCACAGTGTGGCGCTACTATTCCACATGTAGTTACTTACATGTAGTAAGCGCTTAAATCATATGAGTCTTAATTCATCATCCGCCTCCCTATAGTGAAAGAGTAATAAGTAAAAAATGTTTATTTAAATGAAAAATTCAATTTTCTTTATCACTATTTAATCAAATTTAAGTCGATTTTTGTTGCAATTTATTTATTTTGTATTTTACTTCTTAGAAAAGATTAAGACTTATTTGAAAGTATTTATTAAAAGTTAAGCAATAGTTGTGGAATGCAGTAGTCTTTATAGTGGTCTGTCCTTATCTAATAAACCATCTATTCTTGAAAAATATTTATTTGAATTGTGTTTACTCATATAATAATAATAAAATTTGAAATGACTTTTGATTAGACCTAATTTACTGATATTTATCGATAAGAAGTTATTTAATTGCAAAACATATTATTTGATTCGATCGGAGGTTAGACTAAATAAATAAAAGTTTTTTTTCAAATAAAATTTGGATTAATTTAAGATTAATTTAGGATTAATTGTGTACTTAAAGTGAAGAAATGAAAAAACTGATGGTTTGTTTCTGAGAAATATTTACTGGATATGTGAGAAATTGTTGAGAAAAGAAAAATTTTCATTTCGTATAAAGTGATGGAAATTTCAAAGATTATAATAAGATTTTCCAATATATTTACGAGTGGTTAAGGGCTGACAAAAATATTGATTTGCGTAACAAACTATGTCACATAATTGAGGAAAGTTATGTCGATTGGCTGCCTATCGCCACTGCAGGTGTCATGTCGTGATAGTTATCTGCTTGAGAGCCACTAACCACTAATAAAATCAAGTTTTATAACGACTCCATCAGATTTATTTTGGAATTTCCTTTTCAAACAAAAGTTTGTGCGAAAGTCAAGACTTGTGTTTGAATAGTCGGTGTTCATTGTCATGACATCACTACATAACTTGTAATTCAATGTTAGTCTCAAACAATTTGTTATTCGCTTTCAATTTATTTCTAACATTTGTTCAGTGAATGTGAAAATCATTTTCCGATTAGTTTTTTGTCAACTTTTATATCTGTTATTAAACGTTAATTAAGAAAATCAAATGAATTTGTGTTTTAAAAGTTTTAAAATAATAATTTCAAACTTTTTTTACTGAAACAAAAGAGCAAATCTTTGAATTGTTTATTAGTTGTGTATTGCCTTGAATTGTGTTCGAGGAAAGAAAAACCTGTCATCTATTAATTATTCCACTTTTTTTAGAAACTCACTGAAAAAGTTATTTCTCTCAAAAACAGTTCTCCGATAACTTTATTCTTCGATAATTGGACTCAATTTTGGTAAACAATTATTATTTTTGTTGGACAGTATTCTTCGATAGTTGAGTAGTAGTTTGGCATAAGTAGTGGTTTGGCATAAGTAGTGGCATCACTCAACTCGACCTAAAAGTAAATTGAATTTGGATTTGTATAAAACAAAATTATAGACCATTTAAACCAAAATTACAATTCATTCAAATCTGGGAATAAATAAAAATTCAATAATTTTTAGCCTATTTTTTCTCGAATTCAATGGAAATAATGTTAACAAAAATGAATATTTAATAAATTGATTTCAATTATCAAATGCTTTGCTATAAAAATGCGTTTCGAATGCGTTTAATACATAATTTGAGGAAAGTTTTGATAAAAAATAATAATTTGTCTGAAAATATACGCAGAATCGCATCAATCGCTTCACTCGTTTTGGTCTCTAAAATGAATTCAAATTCAATAAAATCCCATAAAATGAACGGTAATTCCGAGACTTTAATCGATAACATTCGCCGCGAATATCACGACTATACCGGAGGAAGACTTGAACTCAGGAAAGACGACAACACAGGAATCGCTGAGCTCTGCATTAATAGTAATGAACGGAGGAATGCATTGTCCGGAACTATGATGTCTCAGTTGGCAGATATTATCACTGAATTAGAACAATGGAAACAAGTATTGATTAAACTATTAATCCTGAGTTCACTTTCTATTTGTTTGTTAATTAAGGGAAAAGCACTGATCATATATGGGGCCAATGGATTCTTCTCATCCGGAGGGGATTTGAATACTGTCCGCCATATCGACAATTCAGAGGGCGGTCGACGTATGGCTGTTCTGATGCACAATAACTTCAGTCGTTTACAGTCATTACCGCTATTGTCAGTGGCTTTAGTCGAAGGAAAGGCATTGGGCGGTGGGGCAGAGCTCACCACTGCTTGTGATTTTCGAGTGATGACAGAGGGCGCAGAAATAGGTTTTGTTCACATAAAATTAGGGGTCACTACTGGATGGGGTGGTGGCGCCCGATTAGTCCAAATATTGGGTCCCTGTAAGGCATTAGACGTTATGATGTCGGGCCGACTCATCAAAGCAAATGAGGCCTTAAATTTAGGACTCGTTCAACACGTTATCACTGATTACGACACAAATGATGTAAACAGTGTTTTGAGTAAATGTCACGAATGGCTCAATCATTACACCCGACATAACACAGAAACTATGAGAGCCATCAAAGGAATAGTAAACGCCTCCCGTTTGCTACCCATAGAAGAAGCTCTTAAGCAAGAGGTCGAGTTTTTTGCATCAGTTTGGGGCGGACCGGCTCATCAAAAAGCTTTAGCCAATAATATTAAACATAAATAATTGGATTAAATATTTTATATAATTTATGTAAAAATTAATTGTTATATGATTTCAATGCAAATGTTATTTGAAATTTGATATTAAGTTTTTTTAATTACAATAATTCTCATAAATCACTAAAAGTTATGCATTTTTGAGATGTCCTCATATTTAATATTTTCAATAACCCGTCCCTTCGATACTTCCGATTCGATTCTTATCTTTACACAAAACTCCTCGTAATTAACGTCTAAAAGGGTTGCCTCTAATCCGCGATAGAGTCCTCTTAAAATCAAAACCTTTCTACCGATTTGTGGAATAACTGTTTCGACGTGTTTTTGATCTAATTTTAAGACATCGTTAGTGTCTGTTGTCCTCAAAACGCAGGTATATTTGTCCTCAACTTTTTCTACGACTCCTTTCTTTTTATAATATTTATCGCCCAAAGAGTCGGTAATTATTTTGACGACAATTCCTTTTAAAAGCCAATAATCAAATTTTGCCGATTTATGTCTCAGTTTCTCCTGTTCTTCAATTATCTGATCCAACGCTGACTTCTTATTTTGTGTGTCTTTAGAATTGAATTTTCGTTTAGAACTACAGACAGAAGTGGTTTCGCTTTTGTCTAAACTCTTGGATAATAACTTCAATTGATTTGAACCCAATTTAATACCAGAAGTGGACGCTTCAGGTGTGGGAACCGTTTTATTTGATGTCAAACTGAATGCAATCTTTTGTTCTTCACTTTCTTTTTTAAATTCCTTCGATATTTCCTCTGATTCTTCGTTTGAATCGGAATTGTCTTTAGTTTTGGACAGTTTTCCTCTTTCTATTTGTTCGCAAATAATCTGTTGGAGTCTCTCCTCGTAATCCTTTTCAGTCTTTTGTCTTCTCAACAGATTCTTCTGTTTTTGTACTTTTTGTGGGTCTCTGTCGATGTAAGTGATATACCATCCCTTCTCAGTGTTGTCTACGAGACAAATACCTTTCCTACCCATCCATTTGACGAGACCGGAGAGAGTGACCCAACGCGTGGCGTTCATATGTAAGTGATTCCTGTCTTTAATGTATTCCTGATAGACCTGATTCGCAAATACTCTTCGCGTAGAGAATCGTGTCTTCAGAAGATGTAAGAAGTCTTTGAGAAACTCAGAGGAAAACGCGTCCATATATTTGTGTGGGTTTTCAGCGAAGAGGAGTAGTTGTCTCTGATGTCCCTCAGACATGGAGTGACACTTAAATCCATTTTCATCTCTGCACTGCTTTTGACACATTTGACAAAACCATTTCAGTTTCTGCAGTCCTTTCGATTTCATCGACTTTCCGATCGCTTTCGGTGTCAACGCCTCGTGTTTTGGCATTTCTTATCTAATTATCCACAAAATTATCCCAAATTTGTTGTTAAATAACTAATTAATTA
>LBFM01000745.1:0-10324 GCA_000988765.1 Achipteria coleoptrata | reverse complement strand
AGAGAGAGAGTGAGAAGGAGAGGGAGAGAGAGAATTAGGGAAACATCTTAAAAGGAATGGTTGTTTCGATTAGTTTATATGAAATTGCAATTAATAGACAACTCTTTAGTGATTACGAGTAATGTGTTTTTGAAGTATTGAAAATATCCCATAAAATATAATTAATTTGAAAATATATGAACATGGTAATATTTATTATTTAAAATTCAATAGAAGGTTAGATAATGAAAAGTGAGGCCAAATATTTTTAGAATATAATCTGAAGTGAATACTCGAAATTTAGTTAGAAATGATTGGATTAATATTTTTGGTAAATTATTTACAAAACTCTATTATAAGTTTGTGATAAAAGTTAGAAATGGCAATAACTTTGGTGGGGATGTCATAGTTTTACAGAGACTATACAAAACATACAAACAGATCGCTGTTTCAAACTTTTTTGTTTGCTATCATTTCTCTATTCAAGAGTTTCCGTCCGGAATTCATTGATGCGATTCTCAACAAATGTATAATTTGTAAAAATCATGTCGTCTTCTGTTAGTAATTAATCTAATGTTAAATTCAATTAACACTTTTCAATACTATTTCATATATTTTCTTCCATTAGTTTTTTATTTTATTTGATCAGCAGATAAACTATTTGCGAGGATTGAGAAAAACTGCATCTGTTTTGTTGGTTGAGCTCTAATTTCAGCCCAAATGTTAATCAACTAAACGTTAGTTAAAGTAAACAAAATTTTATCGAAATTATAGTTCTTTATTGGAATCGAAAGCATCGCAACGATTATTATTCACACAATTAATCCAATTTCATAGAATCGATGCCAGACTTCTAAGTAGTAGTGCCGCAGGTAATCATTTTTGGAGTTTACCTGCACACAACTGCTTAACAGACTGAGCACTAATTCCAACTCTACACCAATTAATATCTATTCATAATTGTAATTAAAACCAATTTTTTCAAAATTTAATTTAATTAAAATTTAATAAAAACATTATTCAGTATTATATGCATTGAATTTATTTGATTTTAATTATAATATTAAACAGAAAAACAAAACAAAAAAACAAATTGAAATCAATAATAATAATAATAATAATCAGCTGAATATTAATAGAAATTTGGTTCACTTGAATATCAATTAAATTCGAAGAATATTTTGTTTGAATGTGAGCTCAAAAAACAAATGAATTGTTTATCTCTTATTAAATCGGTTTCTTTAAATCAGCAAAAGTTTAGAAATCATTTGAATAAAATTAGAAGTAATTTAAAATTTGACTCAATTCATGTGATGAGCAAAAAATTATTAAAATAATCCGTTTAGTTATTGATTGTATTTAATGATAATATTTTAGCCAATAATAAGACTATAAAATAAAGACTTTTGAATATATTCTTAAATATGTTTAACTTTTGGAGAAAAATGAGTTTAACACAAATTGGTGTTAATTTGTTTGTATAGAATAAATATTTCATTAATTAATTAATTTTTAGTGAAATTGAATCGTAAATGAATTCAAACTTAAGTGGATTTAAAGAAACACTAAAAACATTAGAATAATATCTAAATTTTCAAATGATTTAATAAACTGAAGGCAAGAATTGTTTTGAAGGCTTTTTATCCAATTGTGATACGAGTCTTGCGACCGATGAATGGCTTAACCATTAGATGCAAAAAACATTCAAAATTCAGAGTTGTATTGAATTTTGATTTAATCAGAGTTTGGAATGAAATTCATATTAAATGATGAAATATTCGCATAAAATCCAAAATAACACAAATTAAACGAACGAACATTTGTTTTGAAATTTTCAATTGTTTTTTAAGTAAAATAAATTCGCGTCCATTTTGTGTCCGAATTAATAAAAGTTTAATATATTTTGTCGATTATATCACAGATCAAAAAAGTAGCGCTCATTATAACTGTTGACTCAAACGTAGTGTTCAGTGATCTGTAGTCTGTAGTGAAGAGACAATGACTTGTACTACAAATCCTGACTGAAGTTTGACGTCTTCTATCCTCAACTTATCACTCAATAGTCTTCCGCCAAAAAACCACCTGAAATGACATCATTTGAGTCAATCGCTTATTTTGATTAATAGTAAAACAAAAGGAACCGAATCTTTGGATAAAAGGGTTAATAAGAAAATGATAAGAAAGTGAAACCTTTGTCGGGAGGGCTCTATATTTTCCAAAAGCGCCAGTTTTTTCTTAGCACTTAAAACAGTTTCCTTTGAGAGGACCGCCATTTTTACATCATTACACGACGGACTGATTCGGAACTTTAAAAATATTTCTTCTCCGCCAGCGGTAGAACCGATGGGTTCGCTCTCAGGCGATGGAGACTCTGAGTCACTGCTCTCTTCAATTAAATTGATGGGTGCGCTCACACAATAGATGGGCAGTTGGTATCGATTACCCAATTCGTCGTAACAGTCGAGTAATGTTCCTATAATTCAATTCAATTAATTAAATAAAAATAAAATCAATTTAAATGTCAAACCATTGGGTAAAGAGATGTTTGCGCCGTCAATGATGGCCTGCGCTAAAGCAAAGTCATTGGTCTCGGCTGCAAACGCCGCCGCTTTTAACGCATCCCATATTTCTTTGCGTCCCTTTTGTGGACAAAAGTTAGACAAAAATGAGTTAAAATAAAGTGATATTTACTTCAAAAGCTGGTGCCGTATCCCAGAACTCATCTCTTTTACTCCTTAATTGGCCGTCAGTTAGAGGAACGTCACTAATAAATGTCATTTAATTTATTAATTGAATAAAATAGTAAAATGGTGTGGAGTCAGACCTCTTCCACTTCAGTTTCTCGTGTTTTAAGGGCTGATTCTTTCCAATCGATACTATCATTGAAAAGATTTCAATTCAAACAAAATATTAATCCATTTGTTTTGAAAAACAATTGAATTAAATGAAAACAAATGAAGATTTAAAGCGAGATATCAAACAAATTGCGTATAAAATGAGATACCGTTTGGATGAATATTACTGTTCTGTGAATCACCACTCGATGGACGACTTCTTCGCGATCCCAGACATCCACCCATTGGCTCAGTCGGACATAACCACAATTAGTATATATTATAAAATACTTTTCAATATATTTGATAAAAACATTTCGGAAATTAAATCATTAATTCATTCATTTGTTAGCCTTTAATACAAAATCTAAAATAATAGTCATTTAATAAAAACATATGAAAACTGAAAACATATAGAGATATAGAGATAGAGATCAACGCTTTTATTCTACATTTTTCCCATTCTTTTATCGATCTGATCAATGATCATGCTTGTTTTATTAATCAATCATTTCATCATAAAAGTTTATTTTAAAAGATTACATTTAATAATAGTTTCACCATGCCAACTCTGCAATGTATTCTTTACTTAATCCAAAATATTTTGATCTTTTCATGTGTTAACCGTTAACACCTCTAACGAGTGATTTAAAGGTTAACGAAAGTAATGATTGAATTGAAAACATAGTTTTGGATCAAAACCGGTGACTCTTTGATTGGTTTTGTTTATTCAGTTTTGGATATTTTATTAATTAATTGTACAAAACTATATTAATTGAATTTGGAATTACCATTTGAATATTCAGATAAAATGTTTCGGTTGTCCACCAGAATAAAAATTTCGGTAAATTATTGGTTAAAAATAGATTTAATTTAAACCATAAAAACATTTAACTATTATTTTATTGAACAGAATATCTCGAAATCAAATAAATATCGCTTTTATTCAACGAATGGCCAAAAGAGGTATTTCTGTTTGACTTTTCAATTGAATTATATTTGATTTCAATCATAAATTTGTTTTAAATAGCAATTCGGCAAAAGTTGGTCTAATTGTGGGCTCGTCTGTAGTCGTATTGAGTGGTCTGACCATAGGTTATGCCAAATATGACTCCGCATTCAGGAAAAAGATTGAGAATTCTGTCCCCTATTCTAATCAATTATTTGACTCTCTTTTGGGATCAATCAATCAAAACAAGGATTCAATTATTCCGAGTATTGAATCAAAAGACAAACGAATCGAAAGTAGTTTTATGGTTAAGAAAAAGGAAAGGAATGAAAGCCCACAACAATTGAACGAAAATATCAAAAAAGATGGAAATCTAACCAAAAAAGAAGATAAAAGTAAAGAGACTTCTTTAGAATCACTTAAAACTGACGACAAAAACGATTCAAAGTATGAGAAAAAAGAATCGAATAATTATGAAAAATATGACACTTTTTCGCCCAAAGAAGAAGTCAAAGAAGAAGTTAGTGATAACTCTATCGGCAAATCACTTCTTGATATCGATGTCATGATTGCGACCGAAGCCTTGAAGGAACAGTTATTGTCTGCTCTGCCAACTGATGGACAAGACTTTAAAGAATTGCAGAAAAAATTCAATGATTTAGAATTAGAATATCAACGAAAGGTTTGTCTATTTTTTGATTATTTCTTTTTAGGTGTTTATTAAATATGTTTTCAATTCTCATAGATTACAAGTTTAGAAGAAATTTTTGAATCAGAACTGAAGACTCAACTGAAGAGACAATTATCTGCTTTTAACGAACACTTATCGGACCAAATCTCAAATTTGAGACTACAGTTAAAAAGAAATTTTGACAACTCTTTAGAAGAAAAGCTTTTAGAAGAGAAGAATCGTTTTAATTCAGAGCTCTCCAACTCTTTCTATAGAATCCAATTATTGGATTTACTCCTCAAAAGTTTGTTCATTCAATTGTCTCATAAAATCAAAAGTAATAAAAGTTGTTATTATAGGTAGGGATCAGTTGGATAGAGACCAGTCTTCGTTTCGTAAGCTCTGGGTTTTGTGTCAAACACTGAGAGAAGCCTTGAATGATAGGCCCTCTCTTACTGATGAATGTCTACCGATATCTTTGAAACGTGAAGTGTCTGACATTAAGACAATTGTCGGTAAAGAACTTCTTGAGGAGAGACCAATAATTCGTGCGGCACTCGAAAGCATACCTAAAGATGTTTTAGAAAATGGTGTCTACACTCAAACAGATTTGATTAAACGATTCCGAAAAGTGGATAAATTCTGCAGAAGAGTTGCTTTGGTTGGAGACAATGGCGGAACTCTTTATCTTTATTTACTTTCTTATATTCAATCACTTTTTGTGATCAGAGATTCACAAATACCAACAGAAGAACTCGAAGACAAAGAAGTGGATCCATTAAAATGGGATACTTTTGATATATTAAGTCGAGTTAAATACCATTTGAAAAATAATAACTTAGAACTGGCCCTCAAATATGCGAATCAACTAAAAGGTGAGCCAAGAAATGTGGCCAAAGACTGGATTAAAGACACGCGAACTCATCTGGAATTTAGACAAGCGGTGGATCTCTTGCAGACTGAAGCCGATGCTATTAATGTCCAAATTGTTAATTAAAATTAATTAAGAGTTTAATTGAGTTTCGATTTAATGATTTTTAGTTTATTGTAGACATAAAAGTGGACTCAAATTGTAATCAATTCTCATTAAAATATTTAATTACAAAACAAATTAAAATTAAATATTATTTTATTGAATAACTTTTTCGAGAAGATCTCCATATTTTGAATATTCAAAATCTGCGGAATCAGAGCCTCGGAAATAGTTTTCAAGGAGTCGTTCGGCCGTCAAATCAGTCAAATAATAGCCGTTCGCGCGATCGCAACACTTAAGAACTCTTATCACAGTCTTGTCGTCGTTGATGTCCAGAGGAATAAATGAAACCAAACTGTAATCCTCTATAAGACCGGCCAAACCCTGAGTTAGTTTCTTATATTTGGCCAAAAACGGGTCGTCACTAATTTTGTCGACCAAATAGTTGAGGTCAAGAATATCGCAGTAATAGTCTATTCCAAAGTCTGTTTTTCCATAGTTTTGGATCAGATCTACTTTAGACAAGACATTAATGTGAGGCATCTCTAAATGAATCATTGAATTAAGACAATTGAGTGCCACAGATATGAATTTTGAGGACTCATTCGTGTAATGAGAGTCCACTAAATTGACGGCAACTAAACGTAAATCGATAACAGTTTGTGTGGAATCACTTCTTTGTTTGGATAAAGAGTTTAATTTATTTAAAACATTTTTAAGTGAATCGTGATTTGTGTAGAGTTCTATCTGTCCCGGACTGTCCACTAATACATATACCGCCGACTCTTTATTATCTTTAGTATAACAATCAATGGCAGTCTGTAATTGATTTTGAAGCCAATCAAAGTTGGTCTCCAAAAACTCAATACAATAGAGAAGCGCTCCGTTCGGACCCAAACCCAGGCTTTCCATTACTTCAGACAAAATAATAAGTTTTGTGATATCGATAGTGGGCTCGAATGGCAACACATCATTAGCCGGATCTAAATTTATTGTAATCACATTTCTGCCCAAACGCTTCAAAAAGTCAGACATCACCTGACAATAAGTTGTTTTACCCGAACCCGCCGGTCCTATCACTAATTGACCGAAAACTGCACTCAAATTCATTTTATAAACAAAAATAAAGATTAAAATTATTTTCAAAACATGAGATCACAATAAATCAAATAATGGTTTAAACACTAATTATATATCTTTTAAAGTGTAGATCCCATTGATTTGCGCCAATCATATAAAATAAAAAAGTACTAAAAGTGATGTTTTCACGTTTACATTGAATTGAATGAAAACAATAAATTATTTATTGTGAGTACTCTCTAATCACTACAATACTGTTCAGTAGTAATGAGTCTAAAGATTCTAAAAGTGATTCACAAAATTCACAAAATTATCTCAAACTTTAGTTTTCTCTGAAATTGTGTTCAACTTTTTGTCTCTCATTTTCGGAAACTTTACAATAATTGTCTTTAAAAATATTTAAATTTATTTAATTTATTTAAGAAATGACTGCATTCGAAGGTATTTTCAAATTTGGATTTATATATGTTTTTAATTTTTTTAAAAATTTTGACCAGAAATGGGAATAATGACAGAAATCGGAAAAGCGGTCGAAGAGATGGAATGGATGTGAGTTGAGATGAATTTGAGATTATTTTGTTATTTAGGAATAAATTGAAAAATTGTTTTATTAAAGGCTTCCAACAGATATCCAATCGGAAGCGATTCCATTAATTCTCGGCGGCGGAGATGTATTGATGGCCGCAGAAACCGGTTCCGGAAAGACCGGAGCCTTCTGTTTACCTATTCTTCAAATTGTTTGGGAAACCATTTATGGTATTTAACTATTATTTTGTGATAATTGAAAAACAATTGAATTAATTTTGTTTTAGAGAGTCATTCAAATCGAAAGAAAACTCTTGAAAGTAGTGATCAGAATAAGTGGCGTTTGAGTCCCACTGACAGAGAAGTTAATCTGTCGCTCAGTCCGGACGGTATGTCTGCACAGAGTAAAGGGGATCAGCGATGGCAGGGATGTAGAGCTAACTATGGCGTCAAAAGAGTATTACTTTGAAATACGACACAATTTTTATTTATTTAAAGACTTTTAACTGCACTTACTTTAGGACCCGTTATCAAAATCAAACCGTTTTTATTTTGAGGTTCAGTTCACAGATCCGGGTTTAGCCAGAATTGGGTGGTCTCTGTCTGGCGCTAACTTAGAACTTGGTTTGGATGCCAGGAGTTGGGGTTACGGCGGAACCGCTAAAAAAAGTAGTGCAAAGAATTTCGAAAATTATGGCCAACAGTTTGGCGACAAATTTGATGTAATCGGGAATATAATAGATTTGGACGCAAACACTATTTCCTGGACTAAAAATGGCTCTGATTTAGGAATTGCTTTCAGACTTCCCAAACAATTATCCGAACAAAACGTATTCTTTCCCGCTATTTGTGTGAAGAACGCCGGCGTCACCACTAAGTTCTCTGGTATTCACCAATTCTTTTAAGTTTTTTTAAAATTTAATTATTTTAAAAATCAGGTGAAAGTTGTGCTCCGAATACTGTTTGGGTCGAAAGAGCGGCCAAAAGTCAAATTAGCTGTAATTCGAACACTTGTTCGGTGTCTTCTTCTAAACCAAAGTCGATGAGTCGATCTCCGAAAGCACTAATAGTAGAGCCGAGCAGAGAATTAGCTCAACAAACATATGATTGCATTAATTCTTTCAAACGACATATGACTGGAGATATCAAACAGGCATTACTTGTGGGCGGAGTCAATGCAAGAGACCAAATGGATCAATTAGCTGTTGGCGTCGATATCGTTGTTGGAACTCCGGGTCGTATTCAAGAGTTGTTAAATAGTGGTAATCTGTCTCTGGAGTCGTGTCGGTCAGTGATTTCTATATTAAGTATTGAATTATTAATGATTTATTGAATGAACAGATTCTTCGTCATCGATGAAGTGGACGCTCTCTTACAACAGGGAAATCAGAACCTACTTATGGGTTGGCACTCACTATTGCCCCGAATGTTTGACAACGGAACACGACTTCAAATGATTGTTTGTTCCGCAACTTTACATAACTTTGATGTCAAGAAATTCGCGAATAGTGTTATGTTTTTCCCGACTTGGGTTGACCTCAAAGTATGTCCACATTTATTGCGACTTTTTTCTAAATTAGAAAATTGTAATCTTCTGTAATGATAGGGAGAAGATTCCATTCCTGAGACCGTCCATCACGTCGTCTATCGTATTGATCCGAGACTCGATTCTTCGTGGAAATCATTGAACACAACTTATAAAACCGATGGCGTTCACAGTGAGGACAGACTTAATCAGAACCAACCAAATAAAGAAACTCTTAGTGAAGGGGTTAAACGCCTCAAAAGTATATTTTGTTTGTTTTATTATTTGAGTTAATTATACTAATTATTTGTTAATTTAAAGGTCATTATGTGGTGAAAGCAATCGATAGACTGGACATTAAAAATGCGATAATATTTTGTCGAACAAAAGTCGATTGCGATAATCTCGAAGACTTCTTCAATCATATCGGAAGAGGTTTTCAATTAAAATATTTTTCGATTAATTTAATATTAATTCAAAGCATTTGATTATTTTAAGCGTCAAAAAGTGGTAACAATTATTCGTGTGTTTGTCTTCATTCTGACCGCAAACCACACGAGAGAAACGAGAATCTCAATATATTTAAGCAAGGAAAATGTAATTTCTTAATTTGCACGGACGTCGCTGCCCGGGGTATTGACATTAAAGGTATTTCTCATCATTTATTTTGATATTTGTTTCAATAATTTTTATTTTGTTAGGAATTCCTTTTGTTATTCAACTGACACTTCCGGACGAGAAGTCTAATTATTTGCATCGAATCGGACGCGTCGGTAGGGTTTAGATGTCTCTCTCTTTTATCAGTTTAATTGTTTGTATTTTTATAATTTAAAGGTAGAGCCGAACGAATGGGTTTAGCCATTAGTTTAGTTTCTACGGTTCCAGAAAAAGTTTGGTATCACTCCAATTGTAGAAACAAAGGCAAAGGATGTTATGACACCCGACTCGTTGAAGAGGGCGGGTGTTGTATTTGGTATAACGAATTTCAGGTCGAATTGAATTTGAAATTTATTTGCTTTTAATTATTAATTATTAAATTTATTAAATTGTTTTCAGATTTTGTCTGAAATTGAAGACCATTTGAATTGTATTATAGAAACAATCGATTCTGACTTCAAAATACAAGTCAATCAATTCGATGGTAAAGTAACGTACGGAGCGAAGAGCACCGGTAGAGGCTATCAATATGCAGATCACGTCCAACAAATGGCAAATGAAGTTAAATTACTCTCACAATTAGAGACTTCAGCACAGAATAGTTTTCTTAAATTTTATTTCTAAATTTATTTATTCACTAAAATTTTGATAAATTATTATTTTTTGATTAAATTAATAAATGGATTTTGAGGACTGACCACTACTGACCACTACTGACCACTACTCACTACTTCTAGTCTTTTAAAATGTGATTCTAAACATTATTGATTGAGTTTAGGTTGGATTGAGCATGCTTATTCTTATTTTATCAACAACTTTATGCAAAGCTTATAAACAGAATATAATAGAAATATATGATCATGATCATTTATCAATCATTGAACAATTAGTGTGATTGATATAACGATTATTGTATTATTACGTATAATTAGGAGACCTGTCTATGTGTGTACCTCTGGTTTGTTTACTTTGTGTAGAAATCCTGAGAATGGTTATGACCAGTGATAGCCAAAAGTAGCTCTCGGAGCAACTTGCTTAAACATTTTTCTTGCCTTTAAAGAGCAGTCTCAGCAGCATGTTTTAAAAGAATTATATCTATATTTATTGAAAGATTAAATATCATTTCTGATAC
>LBFM01000734.1:22031-38382 GCA_000988765.1 Achipteria coleoptrata | reverse complement strand
AGTTAGCACAAATCGCACGCAAAATTGGTCTTCAGTTGACACTAACTTTTTTTTAATTTGGAAAATGATTTAATATTTAGAAAAAATAGAATTCATTTCGAAATAATAATAAAATTGTTTTTCAAACGAAATAATAGAAAGATTTTTGTGAAAAAGTCTCCGCCTTTTGAAAAAAGAAATTTGAGTAAAGAATTGAATTGAAGGCTCACTTAAGGAGCATTATAGTGGGTGTTTGTCCTCTGTTTCTGTGTGTTTCTCACTCACCTCCACTTAGCACTTACCGCATTTAACCTTTACACACATATACACGCGCTTCAATTGAGTGGCAAACTATGGTTTTCCGGTTCAGTTTACTGGAAAATAATAGAGAGAAAAGTATGAAATAATTTTAGACTCCATTAAGTTTGTCAACAGTTGAGACGACTGTGTGTTGTGCTTATTGTCTATTTATAAGATGTTGAGAATGGAACGGATAATATTAATATAAATCATAATAGGCATGCAAAGTGTCAATGACATGACATACTCTGCTCTATGCTCTCGATATGTACTGATGTGGTGGTGATGGCAGTAGTGAATCCCTAGTGATGGTAGTGGTGGCGACATGAAGACATTAATGCAATTGCGTGCGTTTTTACATAAAATTGCAGCTTTCGTAAGATGCCCTCTCCCATGACCTCTCCACCAGAAGACTCTTTTTCTCATTTGAAAATTTTTAAACAAAAAATCTCAGAATAGCCTCCAGTTATATGACTTAATAGTTGAGGAGAGAATAAGATTAGATGCGAGTCCTTTGCTGTGGTGTCATCTAAACTGGATTCGCTCAATTTGAGTGACCCTTTCAGTAACGGATCGTAAGACACAATTTTTCGATTGACTGCTCATGAATATAATGAGTTGACCGCAAAACATACCAGTGCTCTATACTATTATGTATTAATATTGTGCTAAGACTGAGTGCTAGGACTGAGTGTCGCACACTTTCTTAATTAAGAAACTTTTATGAACTTCTTTTTCCCCAATTTATTATCATTTAAATAGAGTTTGAGTCAAAGCATATCTCTCTGTCCCCATATGCCCTCCCATCGCACCAGGATGTCTTTTGTCCACATTATTGCTATTATTTTATGCTCTTTTATTATATTTAAATGCAAATGTGTTCTTCTACTTATTCTGTGCTCTTCTTTTCTATTATAAATAATAAAAAGAAAAATGAATTAAAAATCACTTAAAATAGAAAACTGACAGCAGATCACAGGTTAGACAGACAGAGCTCAACATTAACTAAGGCTAACACAGGATAGCACAGGATTGGCTCATTTGCTGTTTATTGAGTCAAATTTGATGGAGAGAATGACTGCAATCACTGCTCAACGCTTTTAATAGAGAATAAGATTTTGCATTCTTTCCCAAACTCTCAAAACACTAGTACTGAATCAAATGAGCAGATGTTGGCATCACTTCATTTATACTAAACTAGAGATGCGCTGATCAAACACACATCACACAGGCCTCCACTCTAACGCTATAAACAAAGAGCGAGAGAGTGAGCACAGATTGAGAGAATAAGAGGACACAAAAGTCAAATCATATTCTTGTAATTCTCGATTTTCTAGCATTTATGCAGAGCTTCACTACATTCCCAGACAAATATAATTATAGCGAAACACAACTTAACTCATATTTTTTAGATTTTTCGTCATAAATGCTCTAAAACTGATATGAGAACCACAAAAGCGATGGTTAAATGGCTCTTAAAGTAGCGAAACACCACAACAACTGAAACACTGCTAAGAGTTTTGTCTATTTCTTTTGTTTTTGGATAAGTTATAAATTTTGCCAAGCTTACAATTTATGGAGCGTTTCTCATTTGCTTTTGGATTTTATATTATGAGTGCAGTTCCAGTCCTGTTCTATCCAATCATTGCAATGACTTTTATTTTCACTCACTCTTTGCTCTTAAGTTTAATAAATACTCCAAAAACTAATGTAATATCAGAAAAATATTTTTCTTTAGACGTTTTTACAATCGAAATATAAATCAGGCGGTGCCCATCAGAGTCGGTGCCCATCAGAACATAGCCATTACATTCCTGATATTTTTTCTCTTCTCTTTGCTTCTATTTGAAGGGAATCACATTTTTCTCAAACCATTGCTTTTTATTAGTCTTGCAAAACAAAAAGGCCATTGAATGAAGTGATGGGCGTGAGGGGTAATTCTGACAGCTAAATTATTATGATTATCATATGACTGCAACTGTGCTGTGCCATCACAAACGTTTGACCACTTCTATGCCTATTCACTGGCAAACAACTGTTTTGCTCTCTTTTATGTACGTTAGACACCGATCAGTTAAATTAATTTAATTTTCATAAATGTTTAGTACATTTTTCTGCATAACTATAGCTTTGCATAAAATCACTTTTCATTGTATCGCTTAAGCGTTTCACTTAATAACTACATAACAAACGCTTTAACTTTTTTTGTATAACGACTTATAAATATTGTTTGAAGCGTTCAAAAACTTTTTTTTAGAAAACTCAGAGACCAAACATTATTTGTTTATTATCTCAGTTTAATAGTTTTAAAAGAAATTATTTTCTTTAAGAAAAGCCTAAAATTATAATTATTTCTATTATTTATCATTTTTTGAGTTGAAAACAGACATTATATCAATAAATTTTGTGACGAATTTTTTCACAAAACATATTTTGCACACCAATTGATTGTGAAATCACATTAACGGCCAGAAGTGTTGTTTAAAAAAGTTTTTGTCCTGAAAATTGCTTTCTCACGTCCCCCACCAACACAGGTATTAGAGTTTTGTGAGTTTTTTGTTTAGTTTTGAGCGAAAAAAATTCAGAAAAAATTGGAAATGGAAAAAGAGGCACAGGGCAATAGAAGGGCAATAGAAGGCAAATAGTAACGTGTAATTTGGCTCTTAATCTCCATCTCCACATTTTGGGTAAAAATAATATTCATAATATAAGTTGAAGTCCTTTAGGGCATTAAATGCAGCTATTCTTGTGCGGTGTTATTCTGGTGACTTTTTTGTATTCTTTTCTCAAAAAAGATTTGATTGCCGCCCAATTGTTGCCCCATTGGCGAGATTTGCACATTTAATGCTAAATGTGATTGCATTGCATGCATTGCCTGCCCCTCCTTTATGTGAATATAGATTCGTATCGAGTATTTGGTCTGTTCGCTAGCATTCCGTTTATACCACTTCCATATTTACGATAACTTTATAGCAGTGAAGTCAATGAAAAACTTGTCTCTCAATAATAAACACTACTATTATATTAAGTGATACCTATTTTTATACTGATTTCTGTTTTACTCTACTTTTTAGTGATCCAATGAAAGGGAGTGTCGTCTTTGCATTGATTAGAGTTGAGTTCTGCAGCTAATGTGATAATCGCGACCACATCTGGAGATGAGTCAAATGGTCAACAAATATGAATGAGGCAACTGACCCAACACCGGATAACAGAACGAGTAGTCCAAACACTTCCAGTGCCTTCAATATGCGTGTCATCAATGATGAAGATTCTGATCATCACTTATATATAGCAGAGACGGGATCTACAAATGGCAGTAATTCACTACTACTTACCAGTGATATACTTAATCAGCAAAGAGTCAAAATTTGTTCACAAGTGCCTCATCTCAAACAACACTCACCACATGTCCAACAATCAGATCCAGAGGATGACATTAACTATGAATATAATGAGAATGAAGAGCAAAATGAAGTTCAAAGACAGGAATCGGTTAAAAGCGTATCCAAATCGAGTACAAGCAGTGGCGCCAGAAATAAACGGAAGAATTTTCAGCCGAGAAGTATATTCATTGTCGACGATAATGAAGAAGAAAATCATTTTGAAAACAATAGTAATGACGAGACAAATGAAGAATTAAGTGATAATGAAAGCGATGAACTAATTAATGGCAAATCGAGTTCAGAATCATATACTTCTTCTGTTTGCGACTTATCTGAAGTGCAACCGCAGGAGTCTAGTCATCGACAATCCATAGTGACATCATTGACATCAATCACAGGCAACAGACGGTGTGCTTCACTCCAACGCATTAATCAGTCGACTCTACAACAGTCACAGCCATTAGATCTGAGTAATCAGGAAAACGATACCAAAACTAATGGACTCATCACTAATCAAATTGAAAACAAATCTCAAACTTTGATTGATCTTAAAGTGAACGTCAAATCAAGTTTAAACCAAAGCGAATCCGGTGTTCCGTCCGCTCCAACTAATCCGATGGATCTCAGCACTAAAAGGAGTGGCAGTGAAGATGATATCGATGCAGATGCAGATGAATCAGCTGATGAAGATGTGGTCGATTTAAGACTCAAACAATTAATGGGACAATTTTATAGCTTCAAAAAGGACAGACCCTCAGCTAATGAGAATAGAAGAGAAATGCCCACTACAACAGGTGAGACAATCAATTTTACAGTTATTTTCATCAGTTCTGTCATCGCTCTGCCATTATTTCGATATACTGTCGCAAAGATATGTTTGAATTGCATTACTTAATAGGATAAGAAAACACACATTAAATGTTATGCTAGACGTTGGGTCCGACTCGACTCAGAATACAATCCTAGGGCTTAGTTATCTGTTAAATACTTTCCAGTCAAACAACATTACTCTCAATTACGTGTCATTTTTCAGATAACTCATAGTCTGTACGGCTTTTAACGAATAAATGAATATAAGATTTGTTTCTGCGGGCAATGAATGCATTGAATATTTCCTAAATATCTGAATGGCTTTTATTGTTATACGATCTGAACTTAAGTGATTCCAAGACTCAAAGCAAACCATTTCTTATCTGACATTTTTACACGACTTCTTTATTTTCAAATTGACTGCAAGTGTGAGACAACTTTCAAAACAGAATAAAATTTTAAATATTCTTCAATCATATTATTTGAATCACATTATAATTATTTTAGAGATGACTCCAAACAGTTTTCAATTCAAAAAAAGAATATCAAACTATATAAAGAATGGCCTCAATATTTATCAAGAATTTATTTGAAATATTCTGTGTATTTTCAATCACTTTTAAAAGAGTTTATTCTTAACAAAAACATCAGTGGATATAAATATATCAGTGATTTCTTATCAAAATTTCAACATTTTGTAACCCAAACGCAAATTAAAAATAAGAAATAAATACTAAAATACTCGTTAAGAATAGCTTTGAAGAGTCAATGAAAAGTCTTATTCCCATTTGATATGAATTTTTGCGTAAAACCAGTGTTTGAGCCAAAAATACTAAAATTGCATCCAATCGATGACTATTTTAATCGATCGTAAGTTTTTGCATAAATCAAACATAAATTTTAATTGAAATTAGAAACTTTATTTCAATTTGTCATGATAAGTTTATTTTTTGAATAATCATTTATTCATGCATTCATGAGAACCAATTTTTACTGCTCTCCAAATGGTTGACAAACTTATTATTCAAATAAAATTAATTGAAAATTACGATCAAAAGTCAAAAATCTTTTATGACTTAAAAGGAATTGTGTTATCTTAACAATCTGAATGTGCATGACCATGCTCATTCAATTAAAAGAGGAGATGAATTAAATTTTAAAGTTTTAAATGGAATTCGAAATTTCATAATTTTGATGTCAAACAGAAACCAAAATTAAAATTAATTAATTCTAACAAAAGTTATAATTTTTATTATAAATTATGCGAACATTTTATAGAGAAAATGTGACTCAAATTTTATGAGAATTGTTTTCAAAAAAAATGATTTCATTGTTCATAATTTTTGGGGAAAAAAAGAAAAATTCTTTAAGATAGTATCCTAACATTGGCTCTGATAAGCTGTCTGTCCTCTTTTGTTGCACAGAATTTATTTATATCTTATAATTATAGAATTTTTTTCTTCATTTAAAGAGTAGCGTTTTTATTACTTTTTTCAATTATATCTTTTCATAAAATTGTTGCCTAAAGAGAACTAATTTAATTTTAAAAACACAAAATTAACTAAAATAATAATATGAGTGTTCATTAAAAATAAATTCATTATTTAATTCCACTCTTAAGTTAAGAAATTATTTGAGTTTAGATTTTTGACGTTTTGTGGTATTGATTGACATTCTTAGCAATTAATGAGACGAATAAAGTTTGGGAAAATTTTGATGAAAATTAAATTTAAAAAAATGTTTTTTATCTAATTTTCAATTTTAAATTCCACTCATGTCTTATGATATATCACCGGAAACACATCTCTGAACATTTTAATTATTTTTTGTCTCATATTCTTAATTAGTTTTTTTGGAAATAAAATCCAAAATAAATAATCAATAGTTTGAAAGAAAGCGAAAAAATCCAAATAATATTTAATAAAAAGTTAATCTATGAAGTTTTGGAATGTGAATAATGAGAATCTAAAATATTAAAAAAAATATCTGAAAGAATGCAAAAAAGCGTAAGAAAGTAAAAAAACTGTTGCGCCGGCAATAATTGGATGGCAAAGATTTTGTTGGTTTCTGACGTGAACCAAATGGATTAGTTTGCCGTTTGATAATGTATTAGTGGTATTACGTGCATCACATCATTCAACTTATATCATAGATTGCATGATATATAAGAGAAAAATATATATAAAAAGTATATATAGTGTGAATTGAAGACAAAAATCATAATCTCTTTTCTGGTGGTAATTGCATTTATATCTGAAATGAGGGAACAAATAATTTTCAAAAGAAAAGAATCAAAAAATGTTTAGCTGTCATAAGGAGTGGATGACTGAGAAGAACAGCCAAAAAGAGATTTGATTTTTTAAGAGAAAGTATGTAATGATTGAAAAGAGAAGAGAATAGAAGCAAATCAGACACCACTGCATGCGAACCACTGCATCAACAAGTGCTCACATGTGCGAAAGGAATGACCTATTATTAACCTTTTTTAATTCTTTTAGTCATTTTAAAAAGAAGTATGGCCTCTTACAAAAGGGGGAAGGCCTGTTCTATGTTGTCGGCGTGGGAAGAGCTGTTCATTTTTCTGGTAGTAAACTTTAAAAAGATATAAAGAGAATATACATAACTTCGAGACTCTTTGTTTATGATCTCGACTTGTAGTGCATTGGCCTCGACTTTACATATTATTGTCTAATAGCCTTATAAAATATATTAATCTGCACCTCCCCTCCCAGTAGCACAACTCAAACCGCATAACTGAATACAATTGCAATCAAAAAAATGCTTTATAATTAAAATGGTCTCTCCTTTTAATTGTCACAAAAATAAAAACTTTTTATCGTTTGTCCGATGAATACATTTATCATTTGTTAGATTTTTTGAAAGCAATTCTTATATCTGACTGTTTGTGCGCTATTTGTCAGACATCAACACAAAGATTTGCCTTCAAATCCATTATTGTATTTTGCATTTGAAGGCAAAAGACGGGGAACACCACTGATCTAACCTCTCGTATAAAATAGTAGGTTTTAATATGTCTGTGACTTTCACTTTGGATGCCATTCAAACACAAGTAATGTGTAATCAAATTGAAAATAACGATATTCTGTAAGATTTGCCATTCGCTGCACAAACACATTGAAGTATGCAATCAAACAACAAAACAAATTCAAAGTCTCTCACAGTTTCTCATAACTGAGTCACTCAGAAATTCACGCTTTTTATTATTTGATGAATTAATTTGTCATATTCTGCAAATTTGTCTTCAAATGCTAGAGCTAGAGGTGCGCTCAATGAGCACAACACCGTAGTTTAAGCGATAGCACAGGTTTGAGCAATATTTCATGTTGACATTGTGTGCCTCACAATCTCCTTATTGCTGTCAATATAATCATTAGTCAATTCTGTGGCTCACAAAATGTTTAGAAGTTCTCATAGCTTTGATGGGGACACACACATACAGGACTGGGCTTAGGGTGGAGAGAATACGTCTTCACTTTTACCAATTGATTATATTTTTTAATTCATCATTAAATTTGAGGCAAAAATAATACATTTTTCATAAAAACTTAATGAAAAGCAAACAAACGTTAAATAAATTAATTTAATCTCCGCTTAAGTCGATACAAATGATGACTCCGACGACTCGGACGCTGACTCTAACGGAACCCACACTAATGCCAGTCTAAACCGAATCAATTTTGGCGATAAAACAAACACTTCTAATAACGAAAGTGATGTAAAATTGTTTGAGTCGTTGCGAAACAAAGTATACGATAGCATACCGTCTAGTCTTCACTCTTTCTTTTCGTCTACAAATAATCGCTTTACTAATGAACAGCCGGTGCCACAGGTGTGACCTCATATTAATTATCAAATATAATAAATGTTGATTTCTTAAGCAGAACAGATCATCATTTTTATCATTCGCAGCGCTGGGAAAGTCTTTTAATAAGGAGTCAAACTCTAATACAAATCATTCGTGGAAAAAGTCTTCAACTGTAACTAATTTAGGGCCCGCGCCTTGGATTGACAAATCTTTTCTAACACCTTCTTCGTCATCAAATTTCGGTAAGATTTCACTCAATTTTTAGCATTTCATAGAATTTGAAAAATGAATTTCAATTTTATGTGAAGTAATTTAAATATGAATTTGATTTTTCGCACACTTTTGGCAATAAATTATAGTTTTATTCTTAAAATAAGAGAATATCTTTATTTCGAAAAATAGACAATTTTTAATAAAATTTGTTTATCGCAACCCTTTATATAGACAACCCTTATATAGACAACGCTTTTTCATATTTAAAGCTTATTTAGCGTTAAATTGAATTTTTTGTGTTTGAATTTTCAATTATCAATCCAACAAATTATCGCTTTTTGGCGAAACACAAATTCAATAAAATCGAAGGTCTAAACAGTTTTATCATTCGAGCATAAGTTAGAACAGACAGGAACTGAGTCTATTCCTCTAAACCTGAGTCTAAAGTAAAGTAAAAGTGCGAATTTTAAAGATGCAAGCTTAAATTGAAAGCCCAAAGTGAGGATCAATAAAAAAGTTTTTAAAAAACATAAAAAGAATCGAAAAATTCAATGATTTAGTGATTCAATGGTGTCTTTTATCGAAAGAAAAGCGCTGATAATCGCTTTGGGGTGAATTTTTAATATTTATGTTCAAGGACAAGCACAGACTTATACCCATATCTATTAGAACATTGTATTTATTATGATGAGGGGTTAGGGGTGAGGGGCTAAGACTTTCGCTCACAAAAGAAACTTTTAAATGACATTTCATTTCACAAAATGATGGATAAGATTCCGCTCTCAAAAACTTTTTTATAAAACAAGTTTAAGAAAAAAAAATTCGTTTTTAAGTTTGAAAAACGGGATTATATTTATGACTATATTCTTAAAGTATGATATAAACAGTAAAAGCAAGTAAAGGACCCTTTCGTATGAGTAGTGATTCCCAAACCTGCTGTGCAACCAATAGATTGTTTCCCTTATATAATGCAAAGACAGTGAAGACAGGGATGCCTTTTGTGTGATTAATTAGAATATGGATATTATGGATATTTTTGCAATCAGAGACATCGCTGTCGACCCCATACCACACCTGTTTCCGTATTTACATAAACACATAACGAATATTCCCACACTTATAGCGAAAAACCATTCGATATAAATATTTTTTGTGTTTTTCAATTTTTTTCTAAACGTTTTATTATTGGTTTTCATTTAATTCTTTGAATTTCAGTTTCATTTGTCAAAAGATTAATTGTATTTCTCTCTCAATTTCGATCTCATTTTTCATTTTGCTGTCAAATTTAAAACTTGGACTCAGAGTGAGAGAAGAATAATAACAATCTTTTACTGAATAATAAGAGAAACAAAATTTTAAACTCTAAGAATGTTTAGAGAAGAGAATAGAGAAGGCTTTGAATTAACAATCACCAAGATCTTTTAAAATATAGGATAAATAACAAAATTCTTATTATTTAATTTAATTGAAAGCGGATCTGGTTCATTGATCAAATTAAAATAGTTCAATTTATTTGATATCTTAGGTTTTCAAATGATATAAAAAATTAAACAAAATTCCAATTAATTTCTTTTTCAAAAATGACAATAAAAGTCATTGAGTTTCTGTTAAAATACTATTGAACTCTAACCTTGATTACTGATGGTTTCGCATCTTAGACATTCTTGGTGTTAAACACCTTATTCAATCCAATTCAAGGCCAGTCCTTTTATGAATAAAGGCATCTAATCTTTTATAAATGATATAAAAGACAATACATATTACTCTTGTTATGTTGTTCAGGTGGACTGTCACAAAATGATTCATTGGCTAAAAGTGGAGGACCTGTTGATTATACTCGATATGTCAAGAGGTGAACATAATTTATAATATACTCTCAGTTAATGACAAAACGAAGAAAACTATTTTAATTAATAAATATTTTAATTAAATATTTTAATTCATCGAAAGATTCATAAACGCAGCGGATTGTGGTTATAATCAGTGTAAGCAATCAAATCACCGAGAACATTTCCATTGTTTGGGATGCAATTCAAGAGTTTTTGTTAAAAAAGAAGAAATGATTCGTCACTTTAAATGGCATAAAAAACGTGACGAGTCTTTAGTGCACGGCTTTATGCGATACTCTCCTTCTGATGACTGTTCCGATAAATTCCCAAATTGTTCGCATAACCGAAAACAGACTCATTATCACTGCTTAAAACTAGGCTGTGATAAGGTATGGGGACAGACATTACATAATGTTTTTGTATAATTAAAGACAAATTAAAAGATTAGTTAATTATTTGTTTTGCATTTAGACGTATATCAGTACATCCGATGTCCAAATGCACGCTAATTATCACCGAAAAGATACGGCAATCATTTCGGAGGGCTTCCAAAGATTTCGCGCGACTGAAGATTGTCTTCTTGAGTCGTGCGCTTTCTATGGCCAAAAAACAACACATTTTCATTGCAAACGAGACAATTGTAACCATACTTTCAAGAATAAGGCAGATATGGGTAGGCATTCCTTTAATTATTTGTTTGTTGTCTTTTTTATGATTGTATTGAATCAAAATAATTGATAACTTCTATTAAGAGTAAGATTTTATGAAATCAAAGCGATTACTGATTTTGATTGAAAATTCCACAGAAAAACATAAATCATATCATATAAAAGATGAACAATTGAATCGGGATGGATTCAAAAAGTTCATGAAACACGAGGTCTGCTCTTTTGAAAGCTGCCGATTCTCGCGTGTCTGCAATCATATTCATTGCATACGTCCAGGTATTACATACCATATTCACTATTCTTATCCAATATATGTTTACATATCTTAATAATCTATGGGTCTGTCCATCAAAAGGCTGTACATATGTTCTCCATTCGAGCGGACAATTATACTCTCATAAAAGGAAACATGAGCGCCGCGAAAACGAGCTAGCTTATAGGAAATTCCGATTAGCCCAACTCAAACATAGAGCTAATAATAATGATAATAATTTGAGCGCAACCTTTGCTTTTCTTGAGGTAAGCCCTCTTTTGAATCAATAAATAAATTTTCATAAATTTTTATAAATTCTCGAAAAATGATTAAAATCTTAATTTTATTCATTTTGAAACATAAAACTATAATCGAGTAAATTTTAGTCTTTATAATTGAAAATTTTAATAATTTAATTAAGAGCTCGAATGCGGGCGGAGATGACGACAGTAACAGAAGTAGTAATGCAATGACAGAAGCAGAAGCACTGGCCAATCAAATACCTCTCACACAAATCGGTGCCATTCCTTTAGAGGAAATAATCGGAGAAATACCCGAAAGTAAATGTTTGCAAATGTTTAATAAGTAAGTCCTCTAAAGACAATCGCTTTCTTAAGATTCATTCATATCTATTATCTAAGAAACTGTTTGTCCTATAATTAAATTCAAATTTAGATTCAATTTCGGTGAACACTGTCTCTCAAATGAATGTAAATTCAAATCCAAAGAACATAATCACTGCAAACTCTGTCCATTTTATACCTCCGATTCTGAAGACTTATTGGAACATGCCAGGTATTATTCTGAGCCTATTTCCTTTTAATTAAGTTATATTGTTATCAAATATCATATAGAAATCATGTAACACAAGACGAAGCGACTCCTCTCATATTTGAAGAATCAGATGACGGCAGCGTTTGTACCAAAGAATGTGAATACTTCCAAAAGGAGCGCCACTATCACTGTCGAATGGTCTGTAAATTTACTATTAATTTGTCGTCAATTCATAATTTTTGCATTATTTGCCAATTGGTTAACAGTACGGCTGTTCGTGTGCTGTACTAATAAGTGACACTTCGTTCAAGAAGTTAAATCACTACAAAATGCATGAACACCAGCAACGCATTAATGCACAAAACGAGTTACAGTCGGCCGCCTCCCAAAGCCCTCCACCACAAACACATTCACATTTCCTCGACAACCAACTCATCCAACCATTCACTCAAACCTATCCCACAGGAACCTCTATTACATCTATCGATGGTCTTCCAATACTTAAGCGTAAACGGGGTCGACCTCCGAAGAATAGAGTGGTTGAGGTAAGACTTTATTCTAATTGGATTTTATTTTGTTTTATTTGATATTTAATGAGAGATATAAACAAAAGAACTGAAATAATATCTAATAAAATGTTGGAACCACTGAACAGATGCCGCAAATGTCACAAATTATTTCCAGCTTTAAGTTTCCTAAAACTGATTTATCACCTCAACTGTCGATGGCATTCCCACTGTCATCTTTCGGTTTGGCCGCTCTCTACGGTAACTCAAATTTGCCGCTTTCGACCACCAGTTCTCTCTCAGATATGATTCCCGGATGTGAGGACACAAAAACAATTCCAATTCCAAATCCTTATATATTTGACTCGTGTCAATCCAATATCAATATTCAGGAGGGGTTCATAGTGTTCGATGAGGGCTGTCCCTGTACTGACAATTTATGCAAATACTTTTATAAGAAGCACTACCACTGCACAAAACCGCGTTGTTTTTATGTGACCAACAAAAGTGAAACATTAAATATGCACTCAAAAGAGTTTCACCAAAATATTGATATAATGGAGGGCTTTGTCCACTACGATAATGGAGTGGACTGCCGTATACCTGGCTGCAACAATAATAAGAAAAGCAGTCACTATCACTGTACTCGCAATGGTTGCAACTTTTCATTTCTAAAATATACACAAATGAGTCAACACGAAGACAAACACAGACACGAGGCAAGTGTTTTGTCAACAAATCCTATCTGTGATCAGCCATTAATGGGCGCCAAATCGAGTGCTTCTGCATCTCAGGCCAGTTCTCATTCTGAGGACGAGAGAGACTCAATGAAGAGTCCATTGAATTCTGTAAATAATTGCAATAATCGGATGCAAACAACAGTGAAAGCAAAAGGAACTTATTATCCGTTGTCTTCATTATCTCAACGAAACTTCTGTCAGTCTCTTACATCTAATGTAAGTCTACTCATTCCCTAACTATTTAATAGAAGATTAAAGAATTTTTGTTAAATAATATTTTAGATAAAAACCGACGACGAAAGTGATAGCGAAGACATGGATGAAGACTGTGATAGCGATGTTCTCAGCGAAAAAGAGCCCCTCCAACGGCTGCTTCAGAATCACTCAGCATTTAATTCAAATACTCAAACCCATTGGCTTCAAGACCATCACCACACTCACTATACGGAGGACAATGGATGTGACCGACGCTTTTGTAAATTAAAAAAACGGGATCATTTTCATTGCAATATTTGCAATCAGGTATTAATTAATATTTAATCATTAATTATAGTCTACTTCTAATAAATATTTCATCGGAATTATTATAATTGCAGTGAAACTAACTTTTATTCACTCCTTAAGTGAATATTTATTGAATTTATTCCAAAACTTGTATCGAAATATTTGATCGATTATTAAACATTCAAATAATCGATTTTTAATAACATTTTCCTTAATAATTATTATAAATTTATCACAAAAACTGATCGTTTTTTTCCTATATTTTTCTTTAAAATTGTTTATTTCGTATGAAATTTCAACAAAAGTAAAGGCAATCCATTAGTTATACATTTTATTTATTAAATATTTTGTCATTACTTTACAAATGAACTAAATTTTTAATTTAATGCCAAAAGTGTTTGATATTATTTGAAATTGTATTTATTAATTTGTCATAAAAAGTTTATCCTAAAACATTGATTTAAAAATTAATTAAAATTCAATTCAATACTAAATGAAAGTAGTATTCAAAAGTTTAGAAGATTTAATTTTGTCTAATTTTCAAAAAAGATTTGCCTCTTATTCAGAAGGTATAGAAAAAGCCTAACGTAAGGACTTTAACAGTTATACTGTAAAAATTGAGTTAAAAAACCATCAGTTGATTGATGTGTTTGAGCCGAAAACATGACAAAATATTGGGGTATTTTATTGAAGCCTTTCTTCGATATAATTTAACTCAAAGCGAAATGAATTATTAAAAAGCAATTTCTATCCCCTTTTGACAGACATTTTGTTAGTATCGGTGACTAATTTCGGTAATCAATTCAAATGATTAATAAGAAAATAATAAATTTTATTTCACACGAAAAATATTATCATAATTGTTATCATAAAACTTCTCTCTTATTTGAGAACGAGATGAAATGTGAAAGGTCAGATTATTTGTTTTTTGATTTTGGTGAAAAATTTTTCAAATAACTCAATAATATTTATTTACTAAATATTTTTAGTCGACTAATAAACTTTTACGCAAAACATTTTGATTAATTTAAGTGCCAAATGTTTTCTTGACTCAAACCTATTAATAATATTCTTTAGAATTTGGAGCCGACACTCATTAATCAATCCATTATTCAATTCAACTTTTTTTAAATTAAGACAAATTTTGGGAAATATTTCAATAAATTTTCAAATTTAAAGTCGATTTGAAAAAATTAGTGAAAATTTTTTTAAATATTAGTTTTTCGCGAAACTTTGAATTTAGTATTTGTTAATCAGAATAAATACGACTATCAAATTGAATATGGTCAAATTATTCATTTAATAATTTTAGTTTAAATTTAGTTCTATTTAGTTTTAATTTATTCATATTTCAAATATATATTATTAATGATCATGTATAATTTTTGGAATCTTATTTAATTTTTAAAAGTATAGAATAACTAAGGGACTGACAAATATTCAAGAATCAATTAAAAGTGAATAAATTGATATTTATTTGAGAGAAGTTATTTAAACAAAATCCTGAGTTCATTCAAATGGCATCAAATATAAGTAGTAATCAAAACAAAACAAAATAAAACAAAAAATAAATTCACAGCAAAAAGGAATCAAAATAAATGTTCTCATGATTTGATTCTTTTAATTAAAATTGAAAATATTTTAACCTAGACCACTCATTGCAGAGATCATTTTGATAATCAACATGATAATTATCGTTCGTGTCTGACAGATATCATCAATAGTTTCTATGATTCAAATGATAATAAGTTATAAATAATTTCCAGAAATTTGAAAATTGAAGCAACACTTAAGTCATTACTTCAATGAATAAAATATGTTAATCGCTGGGAATAATAATATCGTCAAATGTTTTTCTTTTTGTGAATTTCATTTGAGAAGTTTAAAAGAATAAAATCCTTGAAAACATTAAAAAAAGAGCCTTTGAATCAAATCTCAATAAGAATTAAAGAAAGAAAATTTCTTTGAATTATTTCTAATTTAAATTCAAAAAACGATTTGGATTTTAAGACCGACTAAACCTGAAATCGAATAAACTTAGAATTAGGCGATCATTAAATTCTGGAGAAAAACAAATTATAGTTATTTGTTGAGAAATATCAGACCAATTATATCAAATAAATCAAATATATTTATATATATATATCGCTCTTACATAAGTTTTTCTATAATGATTTTTCACTCAGATAGCAATCTATCCATCTTTGATGCATTCAAACCGAGAATAAGTACTCAAATATTAATGAATTTTTCTTTTATTTTATTTAACTTTTTTCGGCAGAAGTCTGAAAATATTCCAATAGTTTAATAGAATCCGACTGAAGAAGAAATTCAATTGAAGGACAATTTGTTTTATTATTTATTATTCAAATAACCAATTGTTTAATAAAACTTCTATCGAATAGTTTCATAGATCTATAGATTTTTGTTAAACAAATAATTTATTCGCTAAACTTTAATTCAATTCAATAATTATTTTAATAATAACTTATATTTCAAACTATTTTTTCGATTTTCATTAGAAAATTGAAAATCATTTGATTGGATATTAGAGAGAGAGAGA
>LBFM01000734.1:525-21990 GCA_000988765.1 Achipteria coleoptrata | reverse complement strand
AGAGAGAGAGAGAGAGAGAGAGAGAGAGAGAGAAATGTTATCGATTGGGAGATTACTAGATTATTATACAAATTATTATAAATATAATTATTTTTGTATTTTTATCCTAAAGCTATAGATTTATTTAAGAGAGAAATATTTACTCAAAACAGATAATTAAGTTTCTTTTTCTTTTTTCAGAAGAAAAACAAATGAAAACTTAATTATAAAATTCTAAATTAATTTCAATTTATTTTTTCTTTAAATGTTTTTTGAATTAAAGTGTTTTATATTATGAGATGAATAAAATTTAATAAAAAGATTTTGTTTTAAGGCATTTTCAAGTTGGAGTAATTTGGAGCCCCATTGGGCTAAACAACATTCGACGGCTCCCAAACCAACTCTTCTCTTATCGAATCGGTCTCCGAGTCCTTTGAATAGAAATATTGAGGAAAACGATAGCGAAGACGAAGAAGAAGAAGAGTTGGAAATGTCATTATCAAACATACCCACACATATGCCTCATTCGAGTCCTAATTTATTTAATTTTATGAACAATTGGGTCCCCTCTTCTGCTTCTTTAAATAACAATCTGTCGAGTATATCCTCTCCAATTGCCAGTACCTCACAATCCCTTCTCAACTTTCCCATACATACAAACAGTAATATCTCTTCGATTATGTCTTCCAATTCAAAGGTATTTTATTCGATAAAATGATTTTCTTTGAGTCATACACTGATTGAAGGCTATTATTACTAATTTTAGATCAATTTAATTGATGGTCAATGTCTTAAAAGGAGAAACTCTGGCGAAGAGATGACATCAGAAATGGCTAAACGTCTGAAACTAAATAATAATAACATAAAGTTATCCCGCGATGAACCGGTGCCGACCGGGTATGTAATAATTGTTGATAATATAGATATTACATCAAAGTTATTAACTTTAATCACAAATGATTTTAATCTTTTGAAAAATCATTTCAAACTAATTTTGATTAATTCTATTATTTTTTTCAATTTAAAGGTATTTGAGATATCGTTTTAACGAAGATTGTGGTTATTCTCATTGTGGATATCGTGAACATCAGACACATTTTCATTGCATGAGAAAAGTAAGTCTTAATTCTTTCTATCTATGACTCAAACCTCTGGGAAACACTTAATTCTAATGAAAAATTTATTGCAATTAATATCATTGAAATTCATTAAAAACATTTGCGATAATAACTAAAATATTTTGTTGTTATGTTAGGACTGCGGCTATTCGTTCTGCGATAAGACTCGGTTCGTTCAACACACCGGTCAGTCCACTTTTGTCTCTATTTCTTCCAATGATCTGATAATTAAATCAATTTTTTATACGAATAGCACGTCATGAAAGACTCGATACATTAATGGGCTCTGAATTTCATCAGTTTCGAAGTCATGTGAACTGTGGTCGGAGTGACTGTCAGTTCGCTAATATGAGTACTTCGACGGCAAACAAGGCTTCGCACTTTCATTGTATTAAATGTGAATTTGTTTGCACCGACACTAACAAAGTGGTGGCCCATCGCAGACAACACGCAAAGATGGATAATATAACGGCCGCCGGTTTTGAGAAATATACGCCAACTCAGGACTGTAGGATTGATAACTGTAATTATAACCAAAAGCAGACACATTACCACTGCCTTAAGTGCCAGTACTCAGTCCTGGGACTCTCACAAATGTCATCCCATAAATATAAACATTCAGAATAACAGAATGGCTATGAATTAAATCAATACTTAATTTATATGAAAGTACATTATTAGTGCCTTTTCATCGCTATTATTATCATTTGTACAATATTTCAATATTTCAAAGGAATTACAACCATTTAAACCAAACATATGAACCGGTGTTCTCTTATACCAAATCGAAGATTATTTAAATAAAAATTTATTCTTTAATATATTTAATACCGATATATCTATAGCCGAGTGCCTAAAATGCCTCCAAAATAGAAAGCTATTGAATGAACTGTAATATTTTTTGCCTTAAAAATAGACTATACATTCCCCTCCATTGTTAAAAAGAATAGAATAATCATAATTAGTATTGTATTACACCTCATAAGAAGTTAAAACATTACTTGTGATTATAAAAGCATTACTTCATATTTTTCATTACCAGTGATATCTAGTTTTCTTAAATCTATATTCAAATACATAATAAGGTTTTGGGGAATAAAACAAATTTTCAACAAAAAAAATAACAATTGAAACAAAAAATGTTTAAATATGTAGTAAAACAAAGTATTCTTTTCGTTAAAATCGAAGATTTTTGCGTCAGAATAGTTTTGTTTGACTTTTTTCACAACAAGAAAATAATATGCATTTCACAAAATCGATGAATAATTCAGAACTTTTTAGATTTTAGTAGAAATTTCTTTTTTGATTAATTTATATAATAATTTATATTTTAAAATAATTGCAAATTAAATCATTTGGTAATATTGTATTGACTTTTTGATAGTGTCTTTCGACAATCAAAATGTTTGTACGAATTATACTATTAATTATTATAATGTAATAATCGATTTATATTTATATCATTATTTCAATTGAATTAAAATCAAATGATTCAAAATCACAAACAAAACGATTATATTATATAAAGAACTTTAAATATTCTGAAATAAAAGATCTGAAAGAAATTGTTTTCAATGACTCATATATTTGAACAATCGATTTAATTTTGAATCTAGTATTTAATGCCATTTAAGTAAAGTACTTTTCAACAGTATTTTTGGGGTAAAACTTATAAAACATTTATCAGAAGGTATTTAAAAAAGAATTAATCGATATATTAATTTTGATGCCTATATTTAATAGTAATATCTATAATAGTTATATATATGTATATATCAACAAATGGAAGTAAATAATTGATTTTAATAGTATTCATATACTTATATTAATAATGCATTTCATTCATAAATCATAATTTGATATCAATTGACTTCAATCATAATTATTTTGTTGATCTATCGAAACATCAGATTTTTTAATTGAAATATTCATCAAATATTGTGCTAACGATTAAACCATTTTCAATGACAAGATTTTCGCTCCTATTTTGGCGATTATTTTGTTTTTATGTATAGATTTATATACATATAATACTAATAGAAGTTTAAGAGTCAAAACAATAATCGCTTTGAATTGCACTCAAATAAAATGTAATAACTATTTGCTGGAAAACCAGGCAAATAGAACAAGAACTAAGACAAGTCCGATGCCGACCATTACAGCAATCATTTTCATGTTCTTCCACCAGAATTTAGACTTAAGAGCACCGGCCTGTTTCTCGAACATTTCTGCGCCCTCTTTGAGAGCGTCTGCTCTTTCATCGAGTTGAGAAATCATGGCATCCCTTTCGAGCACTTTTTCGACATTGACTCTCATTATTTCAGTTACTTCGTCCACCTGTGCCTGTGTTTGTTGCATACGTCTGGATGAGGCCTGTAATTGAGGATTAGGTTGCGGTCCTTTGTCCGCAGCGCCACCAGTACCTGACTCTCCACCATCAGATGACTTCCCTTTTGCTGACCTTTTTATAGAGAGAAGGCGATCAATGAATGTCTATAGTATTAGATTCTATATTACAATAAAATATCAAAAGTCTCTTACATTATGTTTTTGGATGAGCTTTACTCAAAACTAAATTAAAGGCAAAATTTTTAGATATCGGAACAAATTAAACAATTCGTTGTTTAGTTAACACAGTTTTTATCAAACATACAGTAAATCACTGCACAAAACCACACGAATACCGAAGATATCCATCAAAACTCAATGAATAATCTGAATTCGCGCAGACGTTGTATTGCTTTGTGTTTTTCGATTGGAAACTCAATTTATCGATCGATTCTCTGCACCACTTTTACTCCATTTTCTATTATTTCAAAAATGACTTCAAATAGGTAAAGAATATGCTAGACTATTTTTTGCCCCTTAAATAATACTTCAGCGCAAAGCATTGCATTGAATTACTCTAACAATAAGTTTATCGTCACATAAAGAGCCGGTTATAGGATTTCAACTAAATTAACATTCATTTTAATTCAATCTTTTATTCAAACATTTACTTAAATTTGTTTTATAACTTACTTATAAATATAATCTCTCGGTTTATATAAACAATTTTTAAATATTAAACCAGTTCTAAATAGTAATAATACAAAACTTACTTGTTCAAAATCAAAATACATAAAATACTGCAATATTAAATTTTTTTCAATTTTATAATCATTTAATAGAAAGACATTAAAAATTTAGATGAATTAAAGACATGAAAAAATTAATTAATCCAATTTATAACTAAAATTCACGAAAAAAGTATTGTGAATATTTTTATTCCAAATAATGGTTTAATAATGTTATAATAGTGAGATTTATGTGTATTTATAGCTGATTGTCAATTAAAAATTGGCCAAATCAAATAATTCATTTGGTTGTCTCATTTTATTGACCAGGTTATTTTTGGCAAATAAAGACAGGTTTTAGGCAACAAAAATAACCTTTTTTGAAACATTTCAATCTCAACGGTTTGATCATTTGGAAGGAAAAAATAAAGTTCAAGCTCTTGTGATTAGGTGTAGGTTAGGTTTATTTATTGGAACCATTAAATAACTTTTGAACCCTATATTGGTATTCCTTTAAATATAGACCCTTGGTACAATAAAACTCCGCTACAAAGCTCATTTAATAAACAATGAAGACTAACTCGATAACTAATCGATAACTAGATTGTTACCGTTTTCAATATTCAATGGCTTTAAAAAGTAGTAATTTATAAAAGAGTGACATCTGTTGTGTGTTTAGATTTGATGTATTGAGTGATCTCTTGTTTGTCTGAAAACAATACAATTTTCATTCAATCATTTAATTTAATTCAAAAACTTCTAAAATAGACTCAAATAAATCATTGAAATTATTAATAATTTTATGATTATATAAGTATTTAAAAAAAGGAAATATCAGTGAAGATGTCGTCGTCTTATATTCAAGTGGCCGAAGAGGAAGGGGACGAAGCGATTGAGATCCCGTGTGAAGACGACTCATCCAATTCTATGTATTTATTACTGAATTTATTTTCAATTTTAATGTTTTGAGTGTCAAACAGACTGTTGTCGACTCTGACCTCTTTGTTTCCGGGCGCGAGTGGACTCAAATACAGAAACACCGAAACTGGAACTATAAGAGGCATTCGACTGATTGAGGGCCGACTCCAACCCCCAGAACAGGGCTGGAGAACCACTTCTGTCTATTACTGTGCTTTTCCTAAAGGTTTTTATCCCAAAATATTTGTTATTTTATTAATTTTTGATTAAACAGAAAATAAGCGTAAAATTGATGATCAAATCGAGACATCGATGGCTAAAACTAAACGCATTGAAGTGAAGAGTCAACAAAAGTGTTCGGATCTGATAGTATTAGGCCTTCCCTGGAAAACAAGTGAAACTGAATTACGAGAATATTTTGAACAGTACGGGGAAGTGGTGTTGGCTCAGGTCAAGAAAGACTCTAAGAGTGGTCTCTCCAAAGGTTTCGGTTTTATTCGATTCAACGAATATGAGGTTCAGATGAAAGTGATAGCAAAGCGTCACTGTATTGACGGTCGATGGTGTGATGTCCGCATTCCTATCAGTAAAGAGGGCGGAGGTTTCGACTATAAGACATCAGAATTCAACCGCAAAATATTTGTGGGCCGACTCTCTGAAGACCTGTCCACCGATGACCTGAGAGACTATTTTTCAAAATATGGCGAAATCTGTGACGTATTTATTCCGAAGCCGTTTCGAGCGTTCGCTTTCGTCACGTTTTATGATTCAGAGATCGCACAAACACTTTGTGGTGAGGACCACATAATAAAGGGTGTGTCGGTTCATGTAAGTAATGCTGTTCCTAAAGTTGAGATGAACGGTCCGGGAGGTTATAGTGGGAAGAGTGGTCCGCATGGAAGGTATAGTCATTCCACTTCTGGTATGAATGGATCTCATATTCCGATGAATGCAATCAATAGCTCTCGAATTAATGATGGGTTCGGTGTTCACCAAAACTATCACTTTTCAAGTTTTGATACGAGACGTGCGTCCGTCGGTCACAGACAGTCCAACCCTTATTTAAATAATAACAGTCCTTTTGATAGATTCGGCCCAACCTCTAGCGGAGGGGTTGGAAGTGCACCACCTGCTCACCAGCAGATATGGAGTGGGGCTTTAGGTTCTCACGTGACTCAACGCAATCAGACCAATGATTTACCGAACTTAACCTCTTTAGGCAGTAGTTTAGGTATCGGCTCTTCAATGAATTCAGGGTCTAATCAGTTATCAAATTATAATCTAAACCCAACCCTAACAATGAACCCACAGGCGGCTGCCCTTCAATTGGCGGCTGCTATTGCCAATCAGGCGGGTATTGCTCTGTTTGGTCAGTCGGCCCAAAACCCATCGGTTGGCAATAGTGGTGTCGATGGTGGACAACCCACGAGCATTGGTTGGCCAACCGGTGGCGGCGCTGGCGTTCAAAGCAGTGATGATGTGAATCAGGCACTTTTGGGTAACCCACAGAATGACAATAAGTCATATGTTTCGGTCAATTCCTCATCAACTGCTCCCTTAACGTCTCCTTAAACATAAGGTCTCTGAATTTTATGCGGTTTTTGAGTCTTTTTTCTCATTTTTGTGAAACAAATTAATGTATGGAATGTTTGAAATCATTTTTGTGTATCGAATATAATGTATGAGAGAATAAAAATCATGAAAATAATGTGTGAATGCATTCCATTTGTCTTCTCATTTGATTGGATTTTCTTTAATTAATTACTAATTAAATGCGTGTGAAGTATGTGTTCCAAGAGATGGACGAATGAAGTTCAGTATGTATTGGGCTGTGCCTGTGATTGACATATAAGTGAGTGTTTTTACCTCTTATTATAGTTTATAACTCAAATTAAGTCTATTTTCTCATATTTAGATTGACTCAAATACCAGACCAACAAAACAAAAACTATATTAACAAACGAGTTAATCAAATTAATCAAATTAATCAGGATCATTCAATTGTAAGCACAGGTTATAACTATTGATTGGTTATTGAGTTAAAAAAAGAGTTGTCATTAATATCGAGATAATCCGATGAAAACCTCTTTTTGGTAGACAACACCTACTCTGCAATTTATTTTATTGCAATATTTCTATTCATCTATTTATCAATTTTTGTCTTCGCTTTCTATACATATATTTTATTTTACAAAAATATTTATAAATAAAACGACAAAAGGGTTTGATTTTAATTTTAAATAACTTTTAATTTATATAACGTTTAATATTAAAACAAAAACATTGGAAACATTGGACTTATTTAAAGTAACCACTAATTACTCCCTTCAATGTCTCTTAATTTTTAAGAAAATTACACATAAATTAAATCATTTAAACATTGATTCTCTAAGTGTTCCGATTATATAATTGATATTTCAATCAAATTAATTGTAAAAATAAATAATTGGATACAAAAACAGATGATTGACTCGAGTGGTGAGGAATTGACTTAAATAATGAAAGTGTTTAATCAGTTTTATCAGTAGTTTTTAGCTGTTGTGCCGTTAAATGTTTGTCTTCAGTGAAGGCCACATAAACGAAACCAATGAGTATTATATGAATGATAACCACCGAAGCGATGGCCGAATAGATGTTCGCCGACTGTTTGTCGCAAACCATTTCTAATGCATATTTTGATAGGAAGTATCCCATTATCGGAAGGGTTATCATCGCTATGCTATACGTGATCAGAGTCTTCACTGCACTACTTCTGGCCATTTCTCTTGATTTTGATAATTATTACAAACTTTTATTAAATTTATTTTAACCCAAATTACTTTAATTGATTAAAGTATACTCACAAAAAACATAAACTACTTTCCTTTTTAAGATATGATTTTAAGCCTTTAATAGCTATTAATTACTAAAATAAAAAGTATTAAATGTAATCTTCAAAATAAAAATGATTTTTAAAAATACCAAAATTATTTTGAATGAATACACAACACATTACAGGCAATCTCCTCCTCCTTTTTACAAGATCAATTGTTTCACTCATTAATAGTACACACCATTTATATACTATTTAGTGTACATTAGAAAGACCATAAAGTGAGGGGTAATTTTAATTTATAAAAGTGTGACAAAATAATTAAGTTTAAATCAGAAATTAATTGATTGATTGATTCGTTAAATGGTTTTAAAAAGTAGTGAATTATATGTGGAGTTAATTGTATTAAAAAGTGATTTATTATTGAGAGTTTGCGCTCATATTTAGAGCTTTAAAATGTTGAAAATATTATGAATTAAACCACATTTAAAGAGAATAATAACAACGAATAACTTGTAATTTGAATCTTATTTTAAAACTTATTGTACTTTAAATCAAATATTTGTTGAAAAATATGGACGAAGAAAGTCTTAGACATAATGTTATTATGATTTTATTGGATATTCTTTTAAGTAATGAACAGCCTTTGACTGTAAAAGAAATGGTCAGCAAATTAGGACATTATAGCGATTACACCACTTTAAGTAAAGGTCTCCGAAGAATCACTGGTCGCGGTGTCGACGGACTACCCGTTTGTTATATTTTATAATTTAAATGAAAAAATAATTTTATTTAAAATATTAATATTATTGTATTTAAAGGGAATTTTAATCCTTTTATGGCAATACCCGTCGCTCTTCACTATAAAAGAGGGCAAAGTATGGATCACTTCTGCCATAGATCTCAATGATAGCGATAAACATATATCACAGCAAACGAGTGTTGCCATCGATTTCTATGAGTTCCAATTGCGAAGACTGGGGGCTTATTCTGTGCCATTCAGTCGTATCCTTGAAATGCAAACTCAGGCCTCAAAATATGTGCAACAAATAAGTGGCAAATCTATCGACAAATTAATTAATTTCCTTAAATGTCATTCCGATGTCTTCACAATTACTTCAGATGAATGTGTAGTTCTCTGCCAACACTTGAATAGAGCGGCCATTAATGGGCACACAATTACTCGAATCGACGCTCCCATCGAATTGGATGAAAAGGTGTACAAAAATACTCGAATAATTGTCAACACATATCACGGCAGACAAATCATTGATCACATATTCCAGACTACAAATGTGGTGAGCGTTGACTTAGAGGGCGTTAACTTAGGCTCTGTTCGCGGATCTATTACTTTGATTCAATTGGCTTTCCTTCCAAAACATCTGATGAATGAACAGAATAACAATGGTTTGACTACTGGGGGCTCAACCAGTAATGGTGCGACGGGTTCTGCCCCAACGGGGAGCACATACCGACACTACCCTCAAATCTATTTATTCGACGTCTGGTCGAATCCAAATTTAGTCGACTTATGTCTCAAACGATTACTCGAATCCAATAGAATTAAGAAAGTATTTCACGGCTGCGAAGACGACAGCTATGCTCTGCACCGCGACTTTGGGGTTGTGCTCACAAATTTCATTGACACTCAGGCGGCGCATACAGTGATTAATACCACTTCTAATGATACCGATTGTGATAACTTACGAATTAATGGACAGCAAACCGAAGCAATTGGTTTAAATGGACTCTTCGAACGTTACGGCGGTTTTGGATCCAATCCTTTGAAAGCTGTCGTTAAGAAGCGTTATGTCGGAAACAGTCATTACTGGTGTTATCGTCCACTGACCGAAGAAATGGTATATTACGCAGCATATGATGTCTATGTCTTATTAGGGATTTACATAAAAATGTGTTCATTTATATCACAAATAAAAGGAGAAAATGAAAAACTTTTGGAAGAACTCAACAAAAAATCTGCTTTTAGTAGAATTAATGCCGAAAGGGATAGACCTTACGATAGACCAAACATTTATCACAACAAAAGACGACAACCCTTTCAACAGAGGAGGCAAACAATTAATAATTTCAATAATAATAATAATAACAATAATAATAGTAATTTCAACAAAAATAATAATTTTAATAATAAGAGTAAAACCTATCGATAAGTCTCCAAATGTTTTCACAAAAAGTCATTTAAAATACATTTTAAAATCTTTTCAATCCTAAGAAAATTCCTTTTTTCTATTGAAATATATTATTATTCTTAAAATTTACTGAAATATATATTTATTTAAAAAAAGTAAAGCATTTTATTAATGATTGTATAGAAGATATAAAACTAAATATATTTTAAAGTGAAATATGATTTCTGTTTATTTATTTTAAATACATTTCAATATATTTATTGAAATTTATTTACAAATAAAACTTTAATCAAATAAATAGTCCTTAAAATTGTGTTTCAAATAAATTTAGATTTGATTTAATTTGAAAAATATTTAATAAGTTTTGTATAAAAATATTAAAAAACTCAAAATATTTAATTAATACTAATCTATAAAATCAGTCACTTTTACTGATTTTACTTAAAAGTTGATTATTATTAGTAGTTTTGGTTGGATAGCAGTAATCGATATGTTTGAGCGGTTCTCCTTTCGAATGATTTTTGAATGGTTTCATTAAATAGGTTCGGATGAAAAAGTTGACGAATAACATCAAAAATAAATAATAAAGTCCTAAACCAGTAGTGACTACCGATACGGATAAATCGCATGGAAGACCATTGATCTTGAAATAAAAGGCCCGAATATTTATGTAAAATCCGAAAACCATTTGCAATATCTGTGATATTGTTATGAATTTCGGAATCATTGGATTTATGGGAACTCTTAATGCTCTCAATGCGTAATAGGTATACATAATGGAATGGATGAGGAAATTCATGTTAACCATCCAGCGAGCGGTGGCCGGTATGTCAGCATAAACGTACCAACTGTAGCACAGAGTCAAACAATGATGAATCCAATGTAATTTTATGAGCTTTTGTTTACGAAATATTATGAAAAAAGTGTCGCCCAATTCAACCACTTTTGATATTACGAAAAGCCAATACCAGAACACAAGTCGAATGTCCTGTAATTCAATACATATTTATTTCAATAATAATAACAATAATAATATCTCTAAAATTATTTTCCGTTTAATAAATTCAAATGAAATAAAATCTTTAATTCTTCCAAAATATATATAACAAAAAATGAATCCCTTTTTATATTTCATTGATATCATTGAAAATTATTTTTAAATATAGTCTAAAAATAAATTAAATCTAGTAAAAATTCATGGAATTTTATTTCTTGACTTTTCTGATTAATCGCCTGAATAGGCATGGTTAATTTTCTTCTAATGAATATACAGTATAGAAAGAATAAGAATACAACCAAGTAGTTAGTAAACAACTAAAGTAGTGAAGTGTGGCATCAATTTAATAGAATTATTAGAATTAAATAAAAATAAACAAATGAACATGATAAAAAGCTAACTCAGCTCATCTTTCCCTTGAGATCATAAACTACATTAAATTTTGGAAATAAAAGTTAAGTTTGAGAACAGACCTCATAATAACACGATTCACAAAACGAGGCATAAATTCCTTTAGTCAACAAAATGTGGATAAATTCGGGCAAACATTTGATTGTTCCACAAATTGAGAAAATGGCTAATCCGGTACTCCAAAGGGCTAATGGAAATCTTAAATTAAAACCACTTTCTCTAGATTTCATCCAATTCTGGAGCACATGAACTAATATAATGTACACAAGACTTATGTATATAGAGTAGTGCCAGTTATCTCTAAGCCATTCCTGTTTATCTTCATGAGTGCCACGAAATTTCTCTTCAAAGTCGAAAGCAAAAGGAAAGCCAGAGAACTGTCTCCAATTAGTTGACCATTGCTTGGGTCCGACTTTTGTAATTATGTGATAATTATTATAACGCGAGTCATTGAATAACATTTTTAAATAAAATGAAAGAGTTTTGAATCGAAAAGTTTATTGAATTATTCACACAATTAGTCCACATATCAAATACATATCAAATAAAAGTTTTCATATAAATAAATGTTTTATTTAAATACACATAAAATCATACAAAATATTTGACGACAAAAAACTTCCAAAATGTGTTTTAAACTTATTTTTAAAAAATAAATAAAAAAAGAAATTTTCAAATATAAAGGTATGTCTATAATGAAGATCACGAGTAGAGTAGAAATATTTTTCGACGATATGTTCGTTAGAATTGAAATGAAAGTAAAACTATGTTTTTGGGTCTCAACAAATGGGTGAACGAATCAATTATTAGAAAAGCACTGTTTTTCTGCACATATTTATCATTAATGCTTTTTATATGGCTATTCATTCGCATCATTACATATAAACTAAGTTAACGTCAAGTATTTGAAACTCCTCTGGCGTTGCTTTAAAAAAATATTTGATTTCCATCTCTAAGTTTTCTAACCTTATTTCAGGTCAAGACTTGGAGCGCAAACACACAGTAGAAGCTGTATGAGTGCTTTCCTCAGATCAACCATTTATGAGATTAGTTGACAAAACATTAATATTTTAGACCCACTCTGAGTCGTTTGATAACTATTGGAAACGACTGTATAATAGTTTTACGTAATTAAAAATCATAGTTAATGTCAATTAATGCGAAACACTATTACTATAAATGTCTTTAAATGAATAATTAGTTTAGAAGTTATAAAATCATTTGTCTTAAGACTTAAAATAATTTTGTTTCAAAATAAACAAAACAATTGTCTAAAGAAATAATTTATTTTTTCTTTCTTTCGACTACACATTTGGGACAAAACCACTTTCCCTTAGGTTTGATCGTAAGCCCAACACATCCGAAATGAAACCATTCTATTGGCTGTTAATTAAAATTAATTAATCGGAAATTTAACGAATAATTATAAATAAAAAAAGTAATAAATTCGTACGCAATCCGTGTTATCGCAGCCAATCATCTCTCCATAGGAGACCTGATGGCACAGACAGTATGTCGGCTCATCTGAAACATAACTAACTGTCAAAACATGTAATTAAAAACTATATAATTAAATAAATACTTGGGTCGACAGCCATATCAAGTCCGAGGTCTGAATTGGCAATAAGTGCTGGAAGTGCAGTGCTTACCACTGTTGTGGGAACCACTGTGTTTTCAATTTTAATGTCGTGCTTTTTCCTGACCTTTCCTTCCGTTTCATTTTTAATAACGTTTTTAGGGTTAAAAGAAGTGGTTTTTGTTTTATCACTTCTTCGTCCCTTTTTCTTTGTCTCTTCAGGAACTGTCAGTTCTGTTGATTTAGAGTTAATGTGTTTTTCTTTGAAGTCATTATCAAATTTAGTTAACTCAGTGTCCAGACGTCTGATGTGTTTGTCAACCATTTCATAGGTTTGCATCGCTAACTGGACCTTATCATCACTCAATACCTTTGCCTTTTCAAACATATCATGAATTTGATTAAATCGATCGCTTTTGTCAACTGAACACAAATCGTTTACAGTTATTATGTAATCTTTGGCCGATTTGTCGATTTTAGAAACCAGTTCTGAAAGTGTTCAGACATTTGTAAGCATTTTCATCAAAACTCAGTTTCATTGAGAAATTTATTTAATTATTTCCTATTTTATACAAAAACAGGAAATTCAAGTCTAAAAATGTGAAGCGTTTCTCAAAATATCTTTGACTTAATTTTGTGAAAATGAGGCGATCTTTCGATGGGTTTAGAATTACTTTCACTCGCATTCACTCACATTAATCTAATTTTCTATTATAAATAACTTTTTTAAATACAAATCAATTTAAAACTTATTTTTAGATCATTTTATTTTCATTAGAAGAATGTATTGCTTTTAAAGTCTATTAGTTTTGTTTAAATTCATTTTCCTCTAAACATAATTAAAATATTAGCGACAGTGGTGTCAATTCCTAGAGCATAATTGATTTATTTTAGCTAGATTATTCAACAATAATAACAACTAAAACTATTACAGCTCTAAATTATGTTCTAGCTTTAATAGAATATCGAATTGTGTTTAGTAATCTATCATAAATTATATCAATTGTTATAAACATTTATTTAATGTTGAGTTGAAAAAACATTCAAAACATTGAAACATAAGTGAAAACATTAATTTTGATTAAAATGCTTCAATTGGTGGACATTAATATCCTGTAATCAGGTCTCACTCTTTATAATCTTAGTTGTCTTAACCTACTAGTAATGTACAGTAAAAGGTATAGAATATTACCATGATAATATTGATTGAAACATGCAACTTTATCTAATAATTAGACAAATCGACATTAATATAAAAATGTAATGACATGGCTATCAATAGTTACGGTGGGGTTAAAGCTATCATTTAAACGTTAAAAATATGGTTTATCGGAATAAAAGTGGGGTTAAAAGCAATAAATACTTGCCTTCAGTTTTTGAGTCTAAATCTCTCATTAGAGTGAAGTTTCTCTGAAGATCTGTCGGAAGGGTTTCCAAACCTTTTCAACAAAAATTTTTTTTATTGAATGTTATTCTGATAATTATCAGGACTTACTGTCAAGAAAGTGCTCTAAATAAGGGACAGCCATTTTAATACTCTTTAATTAATTTAATTTAATTATAAAAATAAAATCAAAATTCAATGTAAATAAAAACAGTTTTTGTCATTTGTTTGGTTTGGGTTGTTTTGACTTATATATACATAAATAACGTCTCTTATTGAGAACTTATATAATTAGACCTATTCGAAAATTACCAAGTTAAAATTAATAAAATTAATTTATAAGAAGATTTATATAATTTGCTTTAAAATAATAAAATTTGATTAATTATATATTTGATATTTTCTTTTATAAATTTTCTTTTAATTGAAATAATTTAATTAAAATTTTAAACTAAATTAGTTTTAAATGAATTCTAATCAAAATTTATTCAAAGCAATCAATTTATTGGGAGATATTATTTAGTATTAAAAATTAAATGTCTTTTATTTATTAAATTATTCTAATTTGCTATTTTGTGAATTGTCTGCTTCCTGCACAGGATTACATGGATAAAATTGACAATTATTTTATAGTTTCTGCTAATTAGCTTGTTTAGCAAGTTATAATAATTCTTATAAATTTATTTGCTTTGAATATTTTAATATTTGATTTTTGAAAAATTTGATGTTTTGATAGTTTATTGTGGAGTTTGTCGAGTGATTTGGTTTTCAAATAAATGATAATTTGCTTATTTGAGAGAATAGCGTAAAAATCAAAGTCGAGTGGATTTAGATTTTAGAGAAATAAATTCAATTTGAAGTGAAATGCAATTCATATCGAAAAAAGTGTGAGACAGTTGTGTCAAGTTTTGAACACCACTTAAGATATTACATGATATTCGTGTTAACTTTCATATAAATTGATTGAAATGATTGTTAAACTTTTCATTACTATTTCTAAATGAGTGCTTCGGACAGCATATGAGAGAATTGCGCAGATATTTAGTTGTCTGTAATGTTAGTACAAAAGAATAACCAATTCCTTCGTCAGATAAATCGATAAAACAGATCGAAGAGTGGGAAGAGTGGGAAGTGTGCAAAACAACAGTGAGTGAGAGAGAAAGAGAGAAAGTACATATAATTTTGACGGGAACTGAGCCGCCAGTAGTAGTCTGTAGACTGTTTTACAAAAATTATTTTGTTGTAGATTTAGTCGCTTTCATATATCACTCACAATATTCCTGATTAAACTTATTGCACATAAATTGTGAGATAAATGTTGGCCACATAATCGCATTCCCGAACATATCAGTTGCATAACTCTTTTAGTTATCGATTCAAATAATTCCCAATAAACTGCTCCTAATATTTAGAATTATTAGATTTTAGTCAATTAAATAAAACTTGTGATTATTGTAATAAAATATGCCCATGGTTGTTATTTCCATCCTTGTCCTAAATGAATGGATAGCAAATTATAGTTGGAGTACCGAACACCGACCCTAAGCTCAACAAAGATCACTACTTTAGGTGAGTCCAATCGAAATTCTATTAAATGTTTATTGAATGAGAGTGTAATTGTGTGAACTCGTGACAAATTGGACACAAACTCTCATTAAATAATTGTCATCTTTTCTCACTTTACTGGCCTTTTATTTCTCTAAATTGAATAATATTTGCAACAAATTTAATCAATTTTTGTTTGTTTTTATTTGTTATTTCGTTTGTAAACCATTAAAATAGAAGTCAGTTAACAGATAATAAAACGCTCTTTTGATGAGTTTCTCTTCAGTTAATGGTTGAGAGCTATTCAATCGTCAAATCATTGCACTTAAAATGCCAGCGAATGTAAACCAACAAAATCCCAATGATTTCAAAACTAATTTCATGACAATAGTCGGAAAATTGATTCGCACTAAAGAGCCAGATCTTTTAGGACAGGATCAAACACATAAACTTCAAGTATGTATTGTAAAACTTAATTGAATTTACGTTTCGTTAGTCGGCTATCATTTTACACAATGTTTTTATTAACAAACAATAAATGTTTTCTCAATTTTAAAGCGATGTTTAAAAACTCGAGATCTCGTTTCACTTGGAGTCGGAAGCTGTGTAGGAACGGGCATGTATCTAGGTGAGTTTTCAATTCTGTTTACATACACCACTTTCTTGTGTTATAAATTGACTTTTAAGCGATTCTCTGCTCAATATAATTGATTAGAAGATAATAAATATTGTTAATAGTTTATTTGATTTTTGCTCATACAAATATCCTTGGGCCATTTTTTATTTGTGATCATTGATATGTCTGATCAAAAAAGAATGAGAGCTTATTATTTGAGTTACACTACGAGTCATCTAATCATTGGCTAAATATTGCGATTAGTTTTTGTTATTTGCTATCATTTTTCATACAAGTTTTCGAATGCCTTTCAATCATCTCTTATGATCTGAAAATCTTTTTTTGAAACATATTTTTATCCAATTTTTAAAAATCCGTTGAAATTCAGAAAAATAACAGAAACCCATATTATAGGAAAGACATGAAAAGAATTTTATTAAATTCTCTAAAAATTATAACGAATATTATTTTTTGATTCCCCGATGAAAACTCTATTTCAAAAAGAATGTCCTTGCTACAATTGCTTCAATTTTATCATTGTTTTTCCAAGAATTCAACTAAAGGAATCTAATGATATATAGGATCAATTAAAGGAAATTGCTAGATTTTTTAGTATCAGGTTCAAGTTATGCATGATGCTTCTGATTTCAATTCAATTACGGTCTAATTTATTATTTTCCTAAAAATTATTTTAAAATAAAATAAAGTATTTTTTGACATTTTATTCAATTTGTTTGAGTGTTAGGACTTAGAAATAAGAATTTTATTATTGAATTTTATCTTAAATTTAAACCATTGAAGAGTTCATCCAATAAAATAAAATAAAATAAAATAATGCCTAGTTACTGGAATGGTGGCCCGAAACGTTGCCGGACCAGCTGTTATCTTCTCATTTACAATCGCTGCCATCGCTAGTCTTTTTTCGGGTATATTTTTATATATTCATTGGGAATGGGAGCAAATATTTTCACTCATAAATCATTTTTTAGGCGTTTGTTACGCAGAATTTGGTGTAAGAGTTCCGCACACAACCGGTAGTCTTAAAATATTCAAATATAACTTGATCATTTTTAAGAATATATTATTTCAAATTCAAAGGCTCTGCATATATGTATAGTTATGTAACGGTTGGAGAATTTATTGCTTTCGTAATTGGATGGAATATGTAAGTTATCAATGAATTGATGCTGTTTAGCATGTTCATTTTTCAATCATTTTTGCTCATTTGTTGGCTTTTTCTTTTTGGAATCTAAGGGTTTTGGAATATCTGATCGGAACAGCAGCGGGTTCTGCAGCAATATCTGCCTGTATTGACACTCTATATGGCGGTTCAATACATAATTCACTGAAGCAAACATTCGGCACATTTGTAGGACATGTACCGGACCTGATGGCTGCCTTTATAACTATTTTAATGACAATACTATTAGCGACTGGCGTTAAAAAGTCTCTTCTATTCAATAATATATTAAATTTAATAAATTTTGGCGTTTGGGTTATAATTGTCTGTTCGTCGCTATTCCTTATTGATTTTGATAACTGGAGTGAGCATGGTGGATTTACACCTTTTGGCTGGACAGGTATGCTGAATGGCGCCGCCACCTGTTTCTATGCTTTTATTGGATTTGACATAATCGCCACAACCGGAGAGGAAGCAGAAAATCCTGAGCGATCGATACCGACGGCAATCATTACAAGTCTAGTGATCGCACTGACAGCCTATACCACATCCGGTATGTCTTCAAACATTCAAACTCACAGTCGATGAACAGAATAGATGTGAATAATTAGCAAACTTACAAATAGGGGGTAATTAATATATCAGAATATTTAATAATTTTGGCTTAAATTTTTCAAAATTTTATTAAATCTTCTTTTATAGAGTTGTAAGTTACAACTTGTAACTTTTTTCTCCATATTATTTCTTGGAACCCACAATATAATTTCTTTCTTGTTTAATTATTATTAAACCAATCAGAATTATCTTGCTTATTTTTCAAGATATCGTATATTTAGTTAAAGTACCAAATTAATACATTTTCAACTACCATACTAAAACTATCATGTCAATCTAAAAACCTAGAAATTCATTTTTTCTATTTTCAATATTAAACAAGATGGCTTAGAAAATTTTAGAATATTCATAGTAATCTTTAAGTTACAAGGTAATATGTCATATTTTGACCGATATTTTGAAACTTTTTTGAAATTTTTCTTCAAAACTTCAACAAACGATTATTTATTGAATCGAAAAGTTTTTGAAGTTCTGAATCTGGAATTTAAATTGGAAACCGAAAGTTAAAAATTAGTTTAAAAATGATAAATTATCTTGTAAATTTAAAGGTACACTGAATATTCTTAAAATTTCAAAAGTATTTTCTTCAAAATTGTAAATATAAATTTTTCAATAATTTCAAGCATGGTGAATGAAAATGTATCAATTTGAATTTTTCACTAAAAACCTACAGCCAATGGACAAAAGATAGTAAAAAAAACTATAAAAGTTTATTTTATTATTTAACTAGGTTATAAATTAAATTTCAAAGTGAAATTTTTAACAAATATTTATTGATTATTCTCCTTTAAACTTCCTTGTTTATTTCGAAATCCAGAATTAAATTTTTAGATAATTTTATCTTGTTTAATTTCCATTTACCCAGTTAAAATTATCTTGCTTATTTTCTAAAATATCGATGTTTTAGAAAAAGTCCCAAATTTTATATTTTCAATTGCCATGCTTAAATTAGTAATTCAATCAAAAATTCTAGAAATTGCTTTTTTCTAATTTCAATTATAAACAAGATACTTTTGAGATATTTAGATTATTCAATGTACTTTTTAAGTTACAAGATAATTTTTTGGTGATTTTTCACTTGACTCACAAGAGTAGCTGAATCTTGAAAATTAGCAAGGTGATTTACAAACCCCTATATATTTTTAAAAGTAGAATAATCAATAAATATTTGGTAAAAATTTCCCTTTTAAATTCAAACTATAACCTAGTTAAATAATAAAACAAACTTTTATAATTTTTTTACTATCTTTTGTCCACTGACTGTATATCCTAAAAATTAATTCAATTCTGTCAAATGGAAATTGAACAAGCTAAAATTTAATAATAGCTTATTTCAAGATTTTGAAAACCATAATTAAGGAAAAAAGTTATAAGATTACAAAGATAACTTTGCTAAAAATTAAGGTAAACCTTTCTAATTATTTCCATCTGTTCTGTTCATCGACTGAATTATTATTTGTTTAATGAGTATAAAAATCATTAAGAATTTTCTTTAAGTCCTTCTTAAAAGTCATTTTTATATAATACTAATACTTAATAATTAAGTATTAAATTTATATATATATTATATTTATATATTAATATTTGAGTCATTTGACAATTTCGTGGTTCATTTACTGACTTCTAATGATAGAATGTACGGAATTCGTTATGACTTTAAAACCTGCAAAGTTATTAATATTTTCGCAAGCATATTCCAAAATCGTAGTTTTTAAGTGCTAATAATGTTGTCTTGGTACCGTACTCGCAATGCCGTACTGGTATAATTTATCTTTATATAACGTGCATTGAAAGATGTATTATAGAAATTTAATAGATTATTGTCAAAAGCTGAGACTTACTTTTCAATATATTTTCAAATTGAATCATATAATGTGTTAAAATTATTTTTCATTTCAAAAATTATTTCTCACACTACAGTGTTTTATAGTATCTGGATTTTATTGACCTGGCTTACTTTGAAAACATTTTTATTTTAATCAGTTTTGAAATAGATCGATTTGAAAAGGAATGAAAAATAATGAGTAAAGTCAAATTAGTCCTCAAAGACACTAGAAAAAACTTTAGTGTGAGAAATGATTTTTGAAATGAAAAATAATTTTATCACATTATATAATTCAAATTGAAATTGTATTCAAAAGTAAGTCTCAACTTTTGACAATAATCTATTAAATTTCAATAATACATCTTTCAATTCACGGTAAAGATAAATTTACTTGTCCAGAACGGTACCAAGAAGACATCATCAGCACTTAAAAAGTACGATTTTGGAATGAGCTTGCGAAAATATTATTAGCTTTACAGGTTTTAAAGCCTTATCAAATTCCGTACATTCTATCATTAGAAGTGAGTTTTTCTTATCAATTATTTAGTGAACCAATTATTATAAAAATAATATAAATTCACAATCTTTTACTAAATAATATATTCTTTATTTGATATTTATTTTTATCATATGTTTGTTGTATTTTAGTTTATTAAATATAAAAACAGTTTAAAAACTGATTCAGACATTCAATAAAAAACAATGACATTCATAAGTTTGTTATATGTGACCAAACGATGTCCTCCTAAGGGTATTATAGTAACACAACTTAATGTCAAGTGATTTACATTTAATTTCCATTCAAAATGTAGAACAAAGGCTCTCTTGAATCTCATTGTTATCCTGAGCTTAATTACATCATTTTATCAAATTATATAATATTTTTGTGGCATTAATTTTTTGATTTTATATCATTAAATTCAATGTAAATTTCTTCAAATTATAGGTTTAATTGTCACACTTATGGTCCCTTACAATGAAATAGATCCGGATTCAGCTTTAGTTCAGATGTTTGCCTACAACGGACAGGATACATTAAAGACTATCGTTGCGTTCGGAGCACTGGCAGGTATTGTCCTTTTTCTTTATTAAATCAAATGAAAGACATTAAAAATAGTATTACAATAATGTTCTGAATATTATTTTAATTAAATTTTTATACGTTAATCAATGACTGAAAAAGTGTTTAACAAATTTTTACTCAAATTGACGACAAACTCGAAATTCTTTTCGTTTTAAAGTCATCTGAACTAAACATTAGGAAAAAACTCTCGAATTTTATT
>LBFM01000722.1:51722-62150 GCA_000988765.1 Achipteria coleoptrata | reverse complement strand
CCCCCCCCTGTAAAAAAATTTTTGGGACCCCCCCTGTCGCGGCGGACCTTGGCCATTACTGGCTGTCTTAATTTATTTAAATATGTTCTTCCTTTTCTTTCAATTAGAATTTTTTCTGATAAATATTAGAGGTATTGACCATGATCAAAATACAAATAGGAATGTTTTGATATTTTAATGCCTGTTACAGTTAATTAAATTTATTATTTAAAAACATTCCCAGATCAAATTTTAAAATCGAGTTGAACAATTCGAATTAAATTTTGACCAAGTAAATTTTAATTTTTTAACACAGCCCTTTTTAAAATTAGTAGAGTAGGTTTTTATGTGTCGAATACTGTTTATATCAAAATTTTAGATAAAGTGGTTTGGTCACAATGCAATTTCGAATATTACTGCTTTTAACCTCTCTGGATCATTTTAAGCGCGAGATAGAATTTTTGAAAAATAATCTTTATTAGCTTTTTGATCCAGAATCAACTTACACTGTTATCGTTGATAAAATATTATTAATCTTGACTTGATAATGTTTAATTGAAAACAATCCTATTTACTCGAAACAATTTGCAGCCTTAATTTCAAAAAATGCGTCCAAATTCCAAAAGCTTTTTACTTGAAATTGGGTGAATAAGTTATACCTGAACATTTTCATTGACAATTTAATAATTATTATTCAAACTTAAATTGATTAACAATAAGCAAGGTTAAATAAGGAAATACCGAATTCAACATTAAAATCAAACTCTTCTGAGATTCAAATTCATACGAATAACAGTTTATATGAAAAGCAGTTAACGAGAGTTAAGCCATTTTTGCAGTCATGTCCTCAAAGTTCTAAACATTTAAACAAAAACAATATTAGATTTAATTGATTTATAGTTAGACTTAAATTGTTTTCTTATTTTTATATAATTTTTGTACATTTATTGACTGATTTTTGTTAAATAAAACATTTATTAAAAGTTTATTAAATTGTTATAAATGTTGTGTTCATTAAATCAAAGACTCGGTTCTCGTAATGCATTCCAAATACTTTTAGTAATAATTATTTGTTTTGTTTGAAAAAATATTTATTTGTCTTTATTTGTAATTTTTAGCAAAACTCGAGTCTATTATCGAAGAAATCACTTAAAACTAATGGAAGAAACAGAAGATATCTTTCAAAGCAATCCATTTATTTCGCGGATAAATACGATCCAAAAGAATCAGTGATTTTAAACATTTGTTTTAATTATTTTTCAATTAATTATTCAATTATTTGCAGAAATTTACAAAAGTATTGATTGCAAACAGAGGAGAGATAGCGTGTCGTGTGATTAAGACCTGTCGCCAAATGGGTGTTCACACGATTGCCATTCACAGTGATATCGATTCGACAGCACTTCACGTACTATTGGCGGACGAGTCTTATTGTGTGGGAAGTGCTCCCTCTAAGGATAGTTATCTCAATGTAGACGCTATTCTTGATGTTATTACTAAGAGTGGCGCACAGGCAGTACATCCCGGGTATGGCTTCTTATCGGAAAACACAGATTTCGCCAAAAAATTGAGTGAAATGGGGGTCCAATTCATTGGTCCCAACTCTTCGGCAATTCATTTGATGGGCGATAAAATTGAGAGTAAAATAATAGCGAAAAAGGCCGGCGTTCACACCATTCCTGGTTTTGATGGAGTTATTGAAAGCACTGAAGAATGTGTTCGAATGGCCCGAGAAATAGGATATCCGGTTATGATTAAGGCATCTGCCGGTGGCGGAGGCAAAGGTATGAGAATTGCTTGGAACGATAGGGACGCCATCAATGGGTTCAGGTTTTCTTCAATGGAAGCGAAATCGAGTTTCGGTGACGACAGACTCCTTATCGAAAAATTCATTGAAAGTCCGCGTCATATAGAGATACAAATTCTGTGCGATAAACATAAAAATGCCGTTTATTTGAATGAAAGGGAGTGTTCGATACAAAGGCGTAATCAGAAAGTGATAGAAGAGGCGCCCAGTGTCTTTGTCGACCCACAGCTGCGCACAAAAATGGGAGAACAGGCCGTCTCTCTGGCCCTAAATGTGGGCTACGATTCTGCCGGAACCGTCGAATTTCTTGTCGATCCAAATAAAAACTTTTATTTCCTAGAAATGAATACTCGTCTTCAAGTGGAGCACCCGATCACTGAATACACCACTGGTATAGATCTGGTCCATCAAATGATTCGTATAGCAAAAGGACATCCATTGACTTTCAAACAAAATGATATTCAATTAAAGGGATGGGCCATTGAGTCCAGAATCTATGCGGAGGACCCCTACAAGAATTTTGGGTCGCCATCAGTCGGTAGACTCACTAAATATATAGAACCGCTTCATATCAATAACGTTCGCTGTGATAGTGGTGTCAGAGAGGGCTCTGATATTAGTGTATATTACGATCCATTGATTTGCAAATTAGTCTCTTATGGCGAGAATAGAGAACAGGCCCTCAAAACTATGGCAAAAGCTTTGGATTCTTATGTTATTAGAGGCGTAAAACATAACATTCCTTTGCTTAGGGATATCATTACAGAAGAAAACTTTGTTTCGGGAAATATAAATACAAAGTATTTGTATACCACTTATCCGAATGGTTTTAAAGGCAAACAATTAACACCAAAAATGTCTCAAAATCTGTGTGCGGTGTCCGCCGCCCTCTTTGTCCGCCAGAGTATTAGGTCTAAGAACTTCTTGAATACCGTTTCAACGGATGAATCGCTTCAAAACCCTCAAAACGAATGGGATTTAACGGTTAATATAGAAAACGGAGAAATAGTCTTACCCTTGAATTTGAGGTTAAGAGACAACAAATTTGTTATTGAATTAAATGAAAGACAAATAGAAATTCCGAACAAATTTTCTATGTCTGCCTCTTCTCTCGAATTTGAAATCGAAAGTGATTTGAATTTAATTCAATTGATTTCAATGGACAGCACCGGAAAAATGAGAATACAATTCGAAGGAACGATTGTATGTCCTTTTGATGTCCTCTAAATTTATTAAAATTAATATATTATTTGATTTTCAGTACGACATTCACGTTATGACTGAAAAAATGTTAAAATACTATAAATTGATTCCGACTAAACCCAAATTAGATGTAAGCAAAGTATTGAAGTCTCCAATGCCTGGATTAGTCAAATCTGTTGCCTGTGCTGTCGGCGATCTGGTAATTGATTAGTATTTTAATTGTTTTAAATTAAAATTAATTGCTTTTTTTGATTTGATAGGTATCTGAAGGACAAGAGGTTTGTGTAATCGAAGCGATGAAAATGCAAAACAGTTTACAAGTGGTGACCGGCGGTAAAGTTAAAACCGTTTACTGTAAGGCCGGCGATACTGTTGATGACGAACAGACACTCATTGAACTCGAATAGTGACTAATCAGTCGTTTTCTAGCATTGAGTTTAAACTTATGTTAATTTTTGTTAAAAATTCTTATTTTTTATGTCAATTGTTTTGTTATAATTAATTGGTTTTACCATAAATTCAATGCAATTACTCTTATAATTCTAAATACATATTTAAATTCAAAGTAAATCAATGGAATAATTAAATTCAATATCGATTAATATGAGTCTTAATTTCCTGGTTTAGTATTTTTTTGTTCGAAAAAATTCTAGGCTTTTGTCGGTTCTATTATTTCCTTCAATAAAAACACAATTTATTTGAAAAATTATACAAAAAATGTTTATTTAAGTGATAATAGAGTGATAGAGTGATAATAAGGTCAGGTATTGTTTGTTATAATATTAGAATATTTGCTGATCTCATAATCCTTTCATTGACTCAAATTACTATAAATACAGAGAAAGGAAAACAAAACCGAGTCTTATGTGTGAGTTATGAGTTCTTATCGATCAACAAAAAGCCAACGAATGGAACGACTGCTCAGTAAATATTAAAAGACATTTTTTGGCACAACTGACTCGTCATCAGCTGAGCGAGTGATCCACTGATGCAGAGCACAAGTATTGCATCCCGTGTTTCTATGCGCTCTTTTTAGCTCTGTTTAAAAGAGCGTTTGATAATAACCTTGGCTTAAAACAAACTTTTCATTCAAAAATAACTGAATTTAACTCTACATAACATTAGTATTATTTAAACTAATCTAATGTTTTATAACAAAATTGAAGTCAATTTTTGTTCGTTGGTTTCAATCACTGTTTTCAATCCACTGAAACGCATATGCAATGCATTCAATGCATACGCAAATCGACGTTTGAATCTCTGATCAAAAGTATTGATTACTGTCTTTCGTTTTTTTATTATTTTCACAAATTAATGGAATTTTTCAGTGCTTTTGTTCCGAACAAAAACTATTTACTTCTTTCGATTGTATTCTATGAGAATTACATCGATTGTCAAAATCATCTGAAAAACTCTTTGATTGTGTATTTGAAATAAATGAAGAATTGAATGTCAAAAATAATATGGTTTTACTGTTCAGTAATTATTGCGTTAATGTAAGTGTTTTGAAAGGAAACGTGATTTTGGGGGCGATATTCGCCACTCATTCACTTCTCTCTCTATCAGCTTATCGTAAGCCCTAAAAAATTAATTGATTCCTAATTAAATCACGAATTATGCCATTGATTTAAAGAGATATTTAAATTAAGTTATAACTTGCTAGTTCTGTCAATATTATTTGAAAATGTATTCAAATGTTTTTAATTTGAAATATTGACTAAAAGTATTAATTATTAGATAAAATAATAATTTATTAAAATTTATTAAAAAATTCATTAAAAGTTAATTATTTTTATCTCATTTTAATAAATTGTGAGCCAATACTAAAATATATCAATTTTTTAGGTGAAAACTCAAATTATGACAATCATTGAAATGTCAGAGGATTTAATTATCGGGATATAAATGAATTAAATAAGGATTATGGTAATTAAATTTGACTGCTGGACATCTAATCCAATAAAACAAAATTACCAGAATATTAGCAGAAATTGCGGTCAAAAGTGCCTTCACTACTGTTTTCAAGTTAGACTTGGAATTACTTATTGTGTATCAAATCGATACGAATTAGAGTACGTCTGCTTTTTTATAATCAAAATTTATTTATCGTTTCATTTCATTAAAATGTTTTTTCATTTCAATTATATTTTAGGTATTTATTGCGTTGAATGCAATACTCGTTTCTCTTTATAAGTCTTTTGGTCTTATTTTCTCTTCATTTATATTGAGATCATTTTTCTAACAAAAATGACTGGAATTCAAAGCAACTCAGGACGAGGTCCTAAATGTCCTGATGGGGGCTGGGGTTGGGTCGTTGTCTTCGCCAGTTTTATGATTCATGTGATCGCTGATGGCGTGACCTATACTTTTGGTATCTTTTATTATGAAATTCTTAAATATTATGGAACCAGTAATGCAATGACTTCATGGGTGGCATCCATAATGACTGGAACTACTTATTGTGTCGGTCAGTACTTTACTTGTTTTTTCAAAAATATTCATGCAATGAATGTAAAAATGATAGGACCGATAGCCAGTGCTCTGACCAATAAATATGGGTGCAGAACTGTTACCATCATTGGCGCTATTTTTGCCAGTTTTGGATTTCTAGCGAGTCTTATAGCGCCGAATGTGACCACACTTTACTTCACAATCGGTATTTGCACCGGTTTTGGATTTGGACTCATGTAAGACAACCTAATATTTGGATAGAAATCAATTTAATTCAATTATAATCCCAATCAGGTATTTGCCAGCAATTGTCAGGTAATTAAAATTGATTTCAAATTAATCCAAATTAGAAATTGAAAATTGATGAAAATTTCAGTGTAACTTGCTACTTTGAAAAGAAAAGGGCTTTTGCCACTGGTATTGCTGTTTGTGGTTCTGGTATGGCTTACATTCAATTTAATCAATTGTTAAATGGCTTTATTTATAGGTATCGGAAGTGCAGTTCTGGCGCCAGTAATTGAATGGTTAGTTGTTTTCTTTGGTTGGAAGGGAGCGATGCTTATCGTTTCGGGTCTGACTCTCAATTGTTGTGTTTTTGGAGCCCTATTCCGACCACTTGAAGATATTTATGAAGACTGTGATGAAAAAGAAATGTCAAAACCACTGAAAGATCCGATTCCTGCCGTTCCCGTCTCCAAATCAGAAACATTCAAAATGAAACCATCGCTTGAAATAAATGTGACCACAAGTATAGAAGAAGAGGACGAAGATATGGACAAATCTTTAAACGAAAAGGAAAGTCTCAAAAATGGATGCATGAGTTTAGCCAACAATTTGGACGAAGCGGTCGATGATATGAAGCGCTCGACAAGACATTCATTTTCAATACAAAAAGTCTATGAAAGTCAAAGCAGTGATACTTTTAATAACGGTATACAAAACGCCACGAGTTTGGGATCCGTTCAGGTCTCTAACATTGACTGCCATAATATAAAAGATGGGGAAAGACGTCGTTCCTGTTCTCTCTCTCCTGGAATTTTGTATCGAAAGGATATATTTTATAGCGGAAGTCTACTAAACATTCCGCACTACAGGTCTAATCCAGATCTAATCCAAGCGATAAAAAAGAAGCCACAAAACCAATGCTTTCTGTTTCGATGTCTGCACTGTTCTCAAGAAATGATCGACACTTTTAATGAAATGCTTGACTTCACTCTTCTTCGAAGGGCTATATTTTTGATATTTGCTGTCTCCAACTTCTTGACGAGTATTGGATTCTTTGTTCCTCACATTTATATTAAGGTCAGTTTAAAGTTAGTTATTCGACAAAATTAACTAAATATATCCCAATTAGGACCGTGTCGTTGGTCTGAATATCGCTTCTTCAGAGGAGTCGGGATTTTTCATTTCAGTGATAGGGATTGCGAGTACAGTCGGGAGATTGGTTTTTGGATACTTATCTGACCATTCATTTGTCAATAGACTTTGGTTATATAGCTTAAGTCTGACCATTTGCGGCATCGCCACAATGTTTAGTTCATTGGCGCGAACGCACTTCCTTATGACCATTTACTGCACAATTTTTGGCATTTCTTGTGGTATTTATTATTAATTTCTAACAAATAATTCAATGATTTGAGTCAAAAATTGATTAAAATCAGGTACTTATGTGAGCCTTACGTCAGTAATTATCGTCGATTTATTGGGTATAGAAAAGCTTACAAATGCTTTCGGCATAGTTTTGCTCTTCCAGGGCGTCGCCTCTTTTATTGGTCCTCCGATTATAGGTATTTACTATTTTTAAACAATCCTTTAGATTGAAGTTTATTGTTATTTTGAAGGCTGGCTCTACGATACATCAGGTTCATATGATCCAGGATTCTATGTGGCAGGTCAGTCACTCAGTCAATCACTCTGTCATTCTATCAGACAATCTTTTATTAATTATTTATACTTAATCTCAACATAAGATGAACTCATCTATCATTTTGTTTGGAGAAATGACAATGAATTTGCTTTTTTGTATACTTTTATTTTGTAACTTTAGTTTTAATATGAGATCTAAAGAGAATTTTGAACCCTTTCCACAGTTACTAAAAATAATAACAATATAAGTAATAGAAGTGATGTTTGAATTCAGTCTCAGCTTTATTTCAAACGATTGCATAAAAACTTTGAAAAACATTTCAATTACATAAAAACAGTTTATTTTTCTAAACATTTTGACGTAAATTCAATTTTCTGGAAATTTTAATTAGATTTTTAAAAATAATTCGCAGAAAGTTTTGGAAACTTGTGATGAATAACCAAGATTATTGTTTTTTAATTACTTAATAGAATTTGTTGACGTTTTCTATCTTATGAATAATTTTCAAAATTAATGGCATTTTCTATTTATTCTCAAAAATCAGAATGTTTTTAATGTAATCCAATCTAATTATAATAATAAACACATCTCTTTATTAAGTTAACTAAAGTTTGAAAAAACTGTTTATTTTTAGGTTCAATGATAGCCATCAGTGGAATTATGTTGTATTTCATAGCTTTCGCTAAATATTTCAAGTCATTGAAGAAAAATTTTTCCCTTTCGTAACAAACAATAAATAATTTCCATAAAAGTAAGAAATTCCAAATCATTTATTGTTAATCAAAACTTAAGTATTATTTTCAGCACAAAAAAACTCATCAGTGATTCGATACTTAATTGTTAATTGAAATCAATGCAAAATTATTATTAATTTTGTATATAAAGTAATTTAAGATAATTTAAAATTTTATTTAATTATTGTTAATTAGAATCTCATATTTAATATAATTTAATTTCTAATAATTTATCAAAAGGTTAATCAAAATATTGGATGAAAACAATTTTGTGCATAACATTAATGAAAATCATTGCCTTATTTACTCAAAAAAGTTTATATCGAGTTATTATTAGTATAATTATTACAAACCAATAATTCTAACAAACTTTTTAATCATATTATTATTTGAATCTATAATTGAAAATATTGTTAACATTTTAATAGTTTTATTATTAAGACTTTTTTCTGCAAAGTCTGACACAAAACTAAAAAAGTAAAGACATGTAATCATAAAAACATTTAAGAAAGTTGTTTAATGATTTATATCTAATATAAATATACTGTTGGAAGGAATTTGTTATGCTAATTGAAATTTTGCTGCTACCATGGTCACCATGGTGACAATTATTTTTTGTTTTAAATATATTATGTTATTATAATTATTTTAAATGAATTGTTTTCAAATACTTTGATTCGATTTTTTCGTATTTATAATTCTCTAATCGAGAGATTCATTAAAACATATTTCAATTCAAAAGAAACTAATTTATTGTTAATTGATTTTATGTTAACTCTATTCACAATATCTGACTATTTATTCCGTGACCCAAATGCACCCCAATTTCGATAGTGTTTAAACAGTAATTTAATCCAAATTAATTAAAATCGACGAATAAATAACAAGGAATACTCCGAATCCAATTGGGAAGAGAAACCTTGATATTTTGTCAATCTGTTTGAACCAGATTACCTCATTTGTATTACCAATCTCATTTGTTACAGTTTTACTTTGAACAGACAATCTCTCATTTGTATGTATGCCTTCATCTGAACTATAATTTTGTTTTAGATTAATGAATGAAATTTTATTTTGAGGAAAACCACATTTCATTTGTCTGTGAAGTATATTTTCAAGATATGTTTTATATTCCGGTACCTTTTATATTATAACACAAATTTTTATATAATTCAAAGAAAAGAATTTTAATTTCATACCAATGAGTACTCAATTGATGTAAGAGTGGGTCTAAAATCTGTAATTTTAATTGGATTAACGCTTTCTCTTTCTTCGAATAATAATTTCAATTTTTTGCGTTTATTTGTCTCCAAATTGTTTTCATAATTGATTTTGAGATATCGGACGAGTGTTAACTCACAAAGTGTACCAAATATGAACACAAGACATCCCTTTGAGATAATATTAGTAATTTATTTAAAGTAATAGATAATAAATAGGGCGTACCAACATCCATACATCAATTAACTGCCAATTTTATTATAATTCAAATGATATATTACTTATAAATAAATTGTTGTTTAAATTAAGTTAACTTACGGTTATGTATGAGAGTTGAGGCAATTCCTTACGAGCGCTAACAAACTGTGAACTGATTGCAAGCAAACAGAGCAGACAGAGAGTGACTCTTCCCGTTCCTTTTGTGTTCAGTGATATCCTTTTTTAGAGGACAAGTATTAAGAATTATTCTTTTAATATTTGATACCAACCAAAATGATAACCAACTCATACCCACCACCACAACACTGGGTAAATAGACTTGAGTTAACTTATTTATTATTTGACTTCTGAATATAAATGTAACTTGCACAATCGAAAAGTTGCCTGTTAATAATTAATATTAGTAATTTAAAAAATCATTTTCATCTAAATCAGGGATGACCAAGCTCGGTCGGTCTAGGGGGAGGAAAAATGGCGTCGTTTCGACAGGAAGTGGCCAATTTCGGGTAAATAATTTTCGATAACACAGCAAAAATGTAGAACAAAAGCAGCCATTTTATTCCGTTTGGTGGCAATTTCCCCCTGTTTACTGTCATTTTCCCTCCTTTTTCTTAAGGGGGGTCTACCAAATCTCGGTCCTAGGGGGGATTTTCGAACCCCCTGGCCGTCCCTGGTCTACAATTGGATAGCAATTTATAGACAACTTTTATATACAAATTTCAAGATATTTAAAATTATGATAATTAAAGACATAACGGAATAAAGTGAGACAATTGTTACAAACCCTCTAAATTAGTTTTATTTGTTTGATTGCTTTGAATTTCGAGTGAGTGCTGTAATAAACTGAGGATTGGATTTTTATACCAAGCTTCAATATTCCACTTGTAAACAACTTTTCTTAAATCTTTTGAATCTTTGAAACATTAAATTTTATTTTAGAACAAAAT
>LBFM01000722.1:29386-40177 GCA_000988765.1 Achipteria coleoptrata | reverse complement strand
GTCAAATGTTAATAATAAATTGTTAGGGGAAAAATGTTTTCTAGGTTGTTTTGCAATGTTTTGATAGAAAAGAATAATTGGAAAAAACTAAAAGCAAATAAGAAATGAGGAAAAATTGTTTACTCGCTATAAATATATGAATGCAAATAAAACAGTTTCTCTATTGAGTCGATAATATGAATGACTTGCGTTAGGTATCTATTAGTCTATATTAGTTCGTAATTACAACTCATTTTACATTATGTACTGATATTGTGTTGTGTCGTATGACTTAGAAAAGGGAGATCTATTGTGTTCATACCTATAATTTGTAGTCATGTAAACAATTTGTGATATTCGCATATATTGCACATCACATATATATTGAATGTATACCTGTTTTGTTCATAGATATTGTAACAAATATTACATGAATTATATAAGCCAGTGATCAGTAAGTCTTGTTAGCGTTTGGCTTCATTTGCCTAAAGAATCCAAGTCTGAGCTGTGGTTCAATTCTTTGGATAAAACACTGCATGGATTGAAGAGACAACATATGCGCAGGAAATACATCGGCAAACACTATATTTTGCAAACATATAGAACCTCCCCTTCGATTGAAATTATCGAAACAATATATACTTTTTTCTAAGTTTTTTGTCTGATTTTGAAAAACACGAGTTGTTGTGAGTCATAGAAATAATTGCGAGAATCGACATAAGACTAACCAAATATAACTGTCAACAACCCATAACTTGAAAAATACATTTAAATAATGTTTTCAAATAACAATTGACTTATTCTTCAGATATAACAATGAGATACTTATGAAACAAAACATAGTTTTTAGGGAATTCATGTCATTTATGTGAAAAACGAGAAATTAAAAAAGAAGTTATATCTGAGACTTAGTATAAGTCTTATGAAAAAAGTTGTGTAAATAAATGTTTTATTTGAATGATTATTGATTTACTTCTTCATCGATATCATGATTTGTTCGCACATTTAATCCAACTCCAACTCTAAGGCCTTTTTATTTGACTCCTTATAAACTATTGTATAGAATATGTCTATAGAATTGTATATTGAATTATATTTGAGGTAAAAAGAGTGAAATAGAGCCCAAACAGACTACTATTGTATACGATTAACATTAGAGCCTCTCTTTTTTGAGAGCTTAGAATGAAAATTCAATGAACGGTTTTCTATCATTTTATAACATATAAAAGCCATTGTGACGTGTCCTTTATGTATTGTGCCCGAGCCATACAAACTGTACAGGCTATACCATTGCTATCATTGCTTTTTTACTACAATAAAAGATTCTGTGATAATTAAGCTCATTTTATTCGAACACTAGACATATATAAAAGGCCCCACTTTTTAACGTCTCTCAGTCTCTGCTCTTCTTTCACTTTCAAAACACTTCATAAAAATTGCAAATCGTCTAAAAAATCCAATATTTTAGTTCTCCTAAAACTTGTAAAAACAAATTTCAACGAAATTCACACAACTTTTCCCGAATCGCAACCATTTTTTCTGCTGACTTTTTTGTTGTCATAATTGTATCTTTCGATTCCCGGATATGTGATCTGTCTATGAACTGTTCCCGTGTTTTGTTTATTGATAATCATTAAAAGGATGGAAATTATATTTTTTCAAATGACTATTACGCCTATAAATGGAATAAATTGTTGGGAAATATGTCTTTCCATAAAATAGTTATTCTTTTGTCTTCTTTTTTACAAATTATGGTAAGGAATGGTTTATTATATTCTATAAAACACATAACTTTCTCATTGAATTCATTGAAAAATTATATATAATTATGTTTAAGAATAAATTTAAACCTAAATTGAATTCAATTCTGTATTTGATTTCAAACTATAATTTTTTGTTTTCCAATGTTTTTCTCTGTTATTTCAAAATACAATTAATTTTCTTTCAATTTATTCATATTTTTCATAAAAATTGGTTTTATTTTTGTCTCTAAAGGAAAAAAGATGCGTTGGATTTGTTGGTTCCTTAACAGCTCAGTATCTATAAAAAAAAAGTTTAGGCAACACTTTAATCAATTATATTAAATGAATGAATGAATTGAATGTCATTTTTCAAACATCAAGTCTTGAGCCGAATGTCAAACATTTATTTTTGTGAAATGATTCGTACTTTTAGTCTATAATTCTTTTGAATCACTGCCAGAACTAAACGACAAAACACTTTCTAAATGTTTGCGATGTTTTGCCAAATCATTATTTTTCCGAAAAAAATAAAAACACAAAAAAATTAAATCGATTTCGATCTCATTTTTGACTATAATAACCAAGTTTTAGGAGTATATAAATTTGGTTTCAAAGAGACTATATTTTTATGAATATCTGGTATTTTAGTGTCAAAAGTGCTTCAATTGTAATATATTTGATATTTTGATTGATCTTTGATTGAATGTTTAGAAAAGGTAAAGCCATTAATGCTCTCAAAACAAGGGAAAGGCGTTTTAGTTCGGCCTCTATTTCGAGTCACACTTTATTTTGAACTAAATATTTATTATGATTATAATTATGATCGCAATGTTGTGTTGACGGCATATCAGTGTAGCGAATGGTTCGGGTGCGGAGCCAACCATCGGGTGGAGTGAACTATCATTTCAATTCATTTATTCTATCGTATTATTTCATCGGTTTTTCGCATTTTTTCAGCAAAAAAACATCAAAAACTCGCCCAAAAAATTGAAAACAAAAATATTTGACCCCAACATCAGCTATATTTAGGACTTCAAGAATTTTATGTGGTTTCACTCCCATCGTATCAAATAGTATATAAAAATACTATTAATACAGTTAGGCATAGATTTTGATATACAGTCTCTCTCTCTCTCTCTCTCTCTCTCTCTCTCTCTCTCTCTCTCCACTACTTAATACTTTTGATATATTAGGAGACTTTGAGTGGAAATAATGAATGTTTGCATTGAGTCTAATGAATATTGATATCAGAATTTAACAAAAGAATCCGTATATAAGTTTTCTGACCGTTTTCTAAATTCTGTATGTATTGTATAGAAAGGAGTAAACAATTGTGACATTAAGGCTATTATCATCTCCTGTTTCACCATTAAGTTAAGAGAAATATAGCGTTGGAATTGTGTTTCGACTAATATTTATAAAAGCCTTTCGTAGACTTTCGTAGAGTTCATCACAATTTCCACGACTGAAAGGTATGAAAATTCAACTCACGTTCAGAACACTATTTGTTGAGAAACTTTCAGAAACTGATTCTCAATGAATAGATTTAATGTTTGTTTTATTTGATAAAATAGTCGAACAGAATGTTTCATCATATTTGTCACAGCACTCACTTTTCTACAAATTTATTGCATTTGATATCTGCAAGATTACTTAATACACACACTCTCTCAGATTCAAATTATACAAGAATAGCAAATTATATTGCTCAAATTTGAAGTGTCTGTTCAAAACTAATTTGAAAATATACAATAAATTGCTAATATCAGTGCATAAAATAGGTAATAAGAAAAGAAGCTTGATCATTGCCACTATCATTGAACTAATGTTATGTCAGTATTATTAAAGATTTCAGTTTAGAATCGAATTTATTCGAAATATCGACGGAATGTTTGTTCTGTTTATTTGAGCCCTACTTTAAAACATATTTCAATTCAAACCTAAAAGATTTTTTTTTATAATAAAGAAAATTCTTTGCTATTATTGTTTGCAATAAAAAAAATACATTTTTTGGTCCGACAAATAAGTAAATAAATTGAATCCCGAAATCGATTAGTTTAACAAAATTATAGCTATTTTTTAACAAAAATTCAATTTTATTAAAAAAAAGTGTTGCCATCAGAGCATAAAAGAATGAAACAAATATTGAGTGTTTGCTTAAAAGAAAAGTTAGTGACACGTCTTAATGCAATTTTAGGATAGAGTTCACTGTTTTTGAAACACAGAGCAAAACAGTGTGCCCTCAATGGACTACAAATTCAATTTTAGGCCGAGAATTGAATTAAATGAGCCCCCATTGAGCCCCTCCTTTACTGCCAATGGATTGCCTAAAATACACTCTACTCTTACATAATTTAAGAGCGATTGCATTGATATTGTTTGTGATTGTTTAACAAATTATCATTCGCTCAAATGATTCACTCGTTCGCCACTCAATTCTCTGGAGGACATAATCCGAATGGAGGCCACCGTTGGGACCATTTCTATCAATATTTCTACGGATTTTCCAAATGGTTTTATATATAAACCAAATATACATATATTGAGTAGAACTCAATTCATATCAATTTTAGGAAAAAAGATTCACTTGTTTTGCAAACTGAATACAAATTATATCAGTAATGACTACTCTTCTAATCTATTGCTAAACAAAATATAATTCTGATTCCTCTTAAAGATCACCTCTTGATTTGTCAGTAGATATTTATTTATCAATAACAAAAATAGTACTTGCTAAGTTTTATTCTAATTTGTTATTTAAATTTTAATAACAAGTTTTAAATTTATATGACAACTCTTTCTGTAATATTTGATAATAAATGAGTTAAAAATAATGAAAATTCAATACATTTTATTGCAATCAATTGGAGAAACTTTTTATTTAATAATATTTTATTTATTATTGATGTTTAATATCGAAAACAAATTGAAAGCCAAAAACATTTTGTGTAATACCAAACAATTAATTATATTATTTGTGAACATCTTTTTGTACACACAATGCAATAGTTATGACAAAAAAAGTAATAGAAATAGAGTACTGCTCGACACCGACACCGCCCTAACTATTAGGGCTTCAAATTCATTACAACTCACAGTTTGTTAGACTTCGGTATTCATCGATAACAGAAACGGTAATATATTTGGTGAAAGTAATAGCAGTACTTTATTTGTCATTAAATAAATATGAGATCCACTGTAAACATGACTTCTATGGCAATGGTTGATGACATGCAAACTCGCAATGGGTTAGCGTATCAACCCTTGGATCAAACATTTCATGTGTTCTACAAATAATAACAATTTAAAACAAAATTATCGCTAATATTCTCAAAAATTAATGAAAATATAAACTTTTAAAGATTCTAATTTATAACCAAATTATAAAGTATTTATGACCTTGATAATTGCTTACAACGCAACATTCTACGATTCAGTAAGAGAAAAACATTTAGTCTTGATTCTTTTCTAATTGAGAATAATATATTTCAAAAATAATTAAAATATTCATTAATTTATAAGTCATATCCATTGCTATCATTTTTCATTAATTTAATTGCATTAAACAGAATTTAATTAAACACTCCATTAATTTTAGTAAAAAATAAAATCGTCTCAAATGCTTGAAAAATAAAATATTAGTCATTATTGTTATGAAAATTCTTGATATCATTTATAGTGAATGTGTGTCGCAATCGATATATTTTTATACAATAATAAAAAAATAATTAATCGTCTGTTTTGGAGGAGTTGTGCATCAAATTCAATAATAAATTGAATTAAACACTAATTCGAGTTAATCTCAAACTTTGTGTTCCTATTGGAGAACAGAATAACGATTAAACTAAATTCAATATAAAAAATGATAAAATCATTCGTTTGTTATTCAGGACTGGAATAAAAACGGAACAAAATCTACTGCTATATGTCTTAACAATGATTGAACCCCCGCTGCAAAATAGCGAATTCATGTGTCATAATCGACAAATTAACTATTATAACAAAAAAAGTTTGATTTTTCTTTTGAGTAGCCCAGGGCTCATACAACTGACTCATCAGCTCTTGTTTTTTAAAAATAATTATTATCTAGATCAGTTTATATCATAGTTGAATTCAGATTTCAATTCTTAGATAAAAGATCTTTTAATTGATGACTTTGAAAGAAAAATAAATGATAATATATTGTGAATGGAGTGGTCAGTTGGTTACCCCATTATTGAAACACAATTATAAAGAATGAAAAGACTCCAATTTTGGACTAATAGTGGCATATATTGTGAAGTTCTTATATTATTTGCTACATTAGCGGCTTATGGGTTCACCAATGCATGAATTGATGCATAAATTGAATAAAATGATGGCATAAATAAATGATTGTAGTATTCAACCGACATATTTCTCAGTAGGATAGTTGTGCGGACACCTAATGTTTGAGGGATGAGCTTTTCAAAGACTGCAATACATTAACACTTAGAAAGTATTTTTATGAATCAACAAAAATATAAAAAATTGTTTCTAACCTCTGTTTTAAATCAAATAATATCTAAGATTTAGCACAAGAGATGCCTCTAATTATTTTGCCATTACTTCAAATATTAAGTAATTATTTAATTGATTTATGCGTTGAAAGTTTATTTCTCGAGGCTTTCAAACATTTTGATTTAAATTTGACTCAACTCTCCATTTAATTGATTACAAATTTTAATAAAGAATGTGATTCTCTGTTCGAATATTTTTGAGTATTTAATCGTTAAATTAGGTTATTCTTGTAGTTCTTGTAGGCATACATTTTTGTATACCAGACCTCGAATAAGAAACAATATTTGAGTTTACATTAAAATTTAATGATTAAATGTTTTAAGCGAAGCGTAAACTTCTTCTTCTATTTTTTGTAGTAAAATATTTTCAATTCTCTTCTTAGAAGGAAAAAAATGATGTAAACATTGAGTTGAAAAAATTACTGTAAAATTTGAGGTGTCATTCGTGTTAAGATAAGTCTTTGAATATAATAGAAAATTATTTGAAAGTCAGTCATCAAAAATAGTGATCGAAAGGCAAAAATTCCGACAAAAATTTTAGTTATGTTTTTACAATAATCTGATAAAAGAATAGTTTTTTATGAATTAGCGGACGAACGGGATATGGCAGTACTGCACACATATTTCTGGTCTAGTATTCAATTATTAGTATAAAAGAAGAGAAAAACAGTCAAAAACATCGAAGTGGCAAAAGTCGATTTTGATGAACAAAAAAGAGAGGCATAACTTTAATGTATGAGTTATATCCTTTCCGTCACACTTTGCTGTAAAAAACTTTTTATGAAAAGCCAAACAAAATATGTGTTCTGTTCTTACATTCCATTCGATAATAATTGAGTCGATAGTCGATTCACTATTCAATAAATTCTGGATTCTCTTTCCAAGAGTATACGCTTCACTGCATTGAAATCGTCCCAAATTGGCTCCAAAATCATATTCTCCGCATTTTTTTGTTCAACGCTTGATTAGACTGAGTAATGAGATTTTTATTTTCTTCTATTGATTCTCATTTTGATTTTTTGATTTTATTATATGAAAACATATTTTGAAAGCACTCTCTTTATAATTATTTTTTCATTTTTCATTACTAATTTTATCTAAACTTATCAAGTTAGTATCCTTGCATTTCCTTATAAAAGTATCTTGATGTAAATGACAATTCAAATGATATCGTTTTGTTTTTTGAGAAACAGATTAAGTGATGCACTGATGTATGACTCCATATATTTTTACTGAAAAATATTTATCGAAATATTTATTTTTAGGAAATCAATGGTCTGTTGAATAAGTTTTACTTAAAATCTCTCTATTTATTGACTGTTAGACGATTTGAATATTTAAGTGGTGATCCTCGTAATGCCAGTGACCGCAAAGAATATTCCAAATCATTCAAAAAGTGAGGTGAGGGCGAGGGTGGAGGTCTTATAAAGTTTTGATTCATGCATTGCAATCAGGAGCACAGCCATGAATTATAAGGTGGAAATGTAGAGAACTCGTGCTCAATCCATCCTTTCTTCAACAAAATGAACTTTAATTGCATCTGAAGAGCGGACAGCCATAAAGTCATCAGATGTGCATAAAAGCACTATTTCTTGAGTATATTTGTGAATATAGTATTCATTTTTAAAATCTTGGTTTCAAATAGAATTCAAAACGAAAAAAGTATTCATTACTTAAATGTGATATTGAGGTAAATGAACTCAACTTACAATTTGATGAAAAACTTATGGATTAAACTAAAATCAATATTTTTTCAAAATAATATTTGTGCAAAATAATTTACAATATAAGCAAGGCTAGGAGCAAGCAAGGCAAGGATATTGTAATTAAGAATATAAGAAAATGAAAAATTCAAACAAAGAAATGAGTTTGAGGTAAATTTTGTGAATGATGTTGGATATTGAGTCCAGTAAGTCACGAATTATAAGCTAAGACTGGTTTTCAATTTTCCAATTTAGAGTCAACACTCCCTCCCCATCGCATCTCATCTCAAACCACTCCTAGAGAATAGTTCTGTTTGGGGGGAAAATATGACCGGAAACAAAATACTAATAATTAAGTTTAACTGAAAAAACAATATTAGAGAAAGTAATGGCAATAATAATAACATCAGAAAAAAGAAAGAAAACTATGATTTCGATGATTTGACTGTAATTATTGGCGGAAACGACAGTCAAACATATTTGTAGGAGTCGTACACTACTCTGTATGACATCCGGCAATGGATCGTTGATAAGACATCGGGAGTCTATGTCTGAATCAGTATTCCTTGAAATATAAATTATATTTTCTTTATTTGTCGGATCAGTACTTCAGTTAATAAGCAGTTATTTTTTGTTATCTGACGGCACGTTCCCAATGACTATATCATAGTTTTGTCTCCACTTCTAATACTATAAAATGCAAGTAAGGAATGGATGGCATGAAAAGTATGGAAGGCATGGAAGGCATGTTCGGCATCTTTACTCTGTTTGGTAATGACTGGAGACTAATGCCTAAGTAATAGAACTAATGGTAACTGAAGTGAAGCCACATCTCATCTAAACATTATTTAACTCAAAACGAATGCATCAAATGATGAACATTATTGACGGGCGTAGTCTTTATGAGCCACGCCTTTGTAATTATATTGTATATCCGGGACAATAAACATATGAGTAATTAAATGTCCCAAGTTATTAAAATTGCAATAATTTATCATTTCTTTTGATGGCATCGATATAACCCTCAAGTTTTGTCATTAAAAGCAAATTTAAATTATAGTAATAATGACTTGAATTGAGAATTATATTATTTTTTTATTGATATTTAATACTTAAACCACTAATAATAAGACACTTTTGTGGTGAGTCTTAAAATTATGAAGAGTTTGAAGCAAAAGGTGGTGTTAATGGCCTAATATATCGCATTGAAAAGAGCTGTTTATGTCATGCTTTGGCGCTTTGCATCACTCATCATATGCTTAGGAATACATAACTTTAATACTATGAAAGGCAACAAAGTTTGAGTCTATGAGTCTATGTATGCATTTTTAAAAATCTTTTTTAGAAGAGGGAAGACTGAGGAACGACAGACCAGTCGGCTTTGAACGGCCGCCGATCTACAAGATATTTGCTGACAGGTGTTGTCCGCCCATATTCACGCCTGTCAAGAGTTGAGGTAATCTTATCCTCCCTCTCGATATTTTTGAAATAATGTAAATATAAATTTTGAAACATTTAAAGCCATCAGTTTTTATGTCATTTTGATATGAGTTCAGAGTTATGCAATCATTTGGTTTATATTTGGGATATACTGTTATGCAGACAGTCTTCCATTAGACAGTCGTGTCTAACAAGAAATTCTAAGAAAAGAATCTTTCGATTTAAATGCCTGTAATTTGAACCCCTATTAACGCCAAACCACTGTTTTTCTATTATGTCTATAAAAATAAATTCAATAAAAAGAGTTTTTTATTTCAAATAAAAATATATTTAAAAATTACCCAAAAATTAAATGCAATAAAATTGAATTAAAATCAATTATAATTCGATATTTATATTCACTTATTTTTGGGGCAGATTTGAAGATTGCATGTTCTCTATGGGGAAGGCATGACTCCCGTCAATAACTTAAAACATTTGATTAATAGTGTTTAGAGTTCGTGAAAAAACTTAATTAATACAATTTTTTCTCCAAAAATCACTTTTTCTTTTAATTAAATCTTCAAAAATAGAAAAATAAATATTTCGGTTAAAAATATTATTTCTTCTTTTCATTGAAAAAATTGTTAGAAACCAATAAATTAAGTAAAATAAAGTCATAAATATCTCTTCTATTAAAGAAATAAACTGTTAAACCCTTAAACTACAGTTCATTTAAACCAATTTAAATTCAATTAAATTAAATTATTTTAAATGAGTCATAAATTTTTTGGCAAAATATAATTGAGTTTTAAAAGTATTAAAAGAAATAGAATTCATTTATCACAAGAGATGTGACCCCAAAATATAAAAAATATGATTTTGTTTTCCAATAATATTTGTTTTGAGATAAGATTTTTTGATTAAAAAAAATAATTTAATTGATTTATCGATTCAGTGTTTTCTCACTTTAATTTTATCTCAATTTTATCAGTAAAATGAAAATATTTAGATAATTAAGAGGAGACATAATCATTAACCTTATGGGGAGCAACTCTACTTGTTCATATTTATATAGAGATGTTTTTAAAAGATAATTTGTTAAGATCTGCACAATTAATAGGGAAGACTACAATTTATCATATATTTGAAAAATTGACGATTGAGTCATTTCCAATAATAATCAAGCTCAAACACTTCTAATTTAAGTTTTTAGCCAAACAATTCATTTCTTGCATTCTTTTTCACATGAATTCATTTCGAGGATCATTTGAACGAATCTTTTTAATGAAAAAACTCACTTTAAGTCAATTAATTATCACTTCTCATGAATTTTATCAGAAAATTAATTTAAATGAATCACTAAATTGTATTTCAAATAAATCTTAGAGAGAGAGAGAGAGAGAGAGA